>JAUELO010014705.1:0-32376 GCA_032357855.1 Amphibolips quercusostensackenii
AATTTCATGCAGTTTAAAAATATAAGGCGATCAAGCACATTGTCATTTGTTCCTGAATTTCATGCAGTTCTTAAGCAAGAGACGATTATGCACCTTGTCATTTTTCACTGAATTTCATTAAGTTTTAATATATAAGACAATTAGTTACACTGCCATTTGTTTCTGAATTTTATGCAATTATAAAACAAAAGACGATCACGCACATTGTCATTTGTTTTTGAATTTCTTGCAGTTCTCAAACAAGAGACGGTCACGCATATTGCCATTTGTTTCTGAATTTCATTAAGTCCTGAAACATAGGACACTCGCCCAAATTGTAATTTGTGTCTGAATCACATGCATTTCTAAAATATAAAAGGATTAGTCACATTGTCATTTGTTCCTGAATTTCATGCAGTTCTTAAACAAGAGGCGATTTTGCACAATGTCTTTTCTGAATTTCATGAAGTTATAAAATATAAGACAATTAGTCACATTGTCATTTGTTTCAAAAGCTTATGCAGTTCTGAAATATAAGAGGAGTAGTACCATTGTCATTTGTATCTGAATTGAATGCAGAGCTTGAACAAGAGACGATTACGCACACTGGCATTTGTTTCTGAATTTCTTGCATTTCTAAAATATAAGACACTCACGCACATTTTCACCTGTTTCTGAATCCTGTGCAGTCTTTAAAAATAATGAGGTCACTCACATTTTATTTGTTTCTGAAATTAATAAATTTGTAAAAAATGAGACGATCAACTACATTGTTCACTCTTTAGTGAAACTTGTATCCAATCATAGTAAATAAATTTATTCTTATTTTCCTGGACGAGTCTTTACTATTTGTGTTTTTGTGTTCTTACTAGGAAACCTTTGAGTAATTTTTTGTTTGTTTACATTGATACTCTTCTTAATGAAAGGTAAATACCAGAGGCCTTTAAAAAAATTAAGAAGACGCGATTTCGACCCATTTTCCAAAAAAAGCACTTCAAAAATTGCGAACGGATTATAATCAAGCCGATGTAAAAATATTAAAGCATCGCTAGCTCGCTGGTAGAGCGATCGGCTGACAGCTGCAAGGTTGCACGTTCGATTCTCGCTATCCTTACTTTCAAACATTTTTTTCATTTATCAAAATACTTGTTAATTCCATTCTTGAATAACATTTAATAAAATTCAACCTTTTGATAATTATTTATTTTTTATTTTCAATAAAAATTCTGTTTATCTTATTTACATCATCAATCGTTTGGGCAATCGTGCATTTTATTGAAATTCTTTATTTAGTGACAGTTTCGATAAGTCACTGTGAAAAGAGTCATCTTCGATTTCCGACATATCAAACTTTACGTGTAAAATGAAAGGCCGAAATACACTTTTAAGACACTTCTGATTTTTGTTAGTAAATATCTATGAAATAAGTCACTACACCCACTGGTATTTTGTATTCATTATTAAAATTTTCATTTGAAACACTTTGTTTCATCTTTAATTTCAAAATGTAAATGGTAGAAGCTATTGAAAAATATAGAATTTGATTAAATGCACCATTGTTTAAACGACTGAAAATAAAAATACGATAAACAGACTTTTATTAAATATAAGATATGAACAATCAATAAATAGCATAATTATATTAAATATTATTCAAAATTAGAATAAAGAAGCACTTTAATCAATAAATTTTTTTTTTTAAGTACGAAATGGCGAAAATAGAAGGTGGAACCTTCAGGCTATTAGCAAAGCTCTCTACCAGGGAGCTTTCGACGCTTCCAAATAGATTTAAACCGGCTCGAATAACATCAGATCGCAATTTTTGAAATGCATTTTTCTCAAAAATCGGATACTGCGTCTTATTGATTTTTTACAGCGAACATGTGGTACGTACCTTTCATTTAGAAGAGCATCCTTTTAAACAAGAAAAGCGTACCTAAATGTATCCCTGTTAAATTTAATTTATTATATATAAGGTAAACATATTTGTGTTTTTTTGCTTTGAGTCAGTAGATATAAGGCCTGAACATATACATTAGAAATTTAATTTTTCTTCTTGAGTGGAACTAAGCTGATAAAATGTCGGGCAGTTGTAAGAATAATCCCAATTTTTTCTGTTTGGTTTGTAGTGTTTATAAACTAACAAATCCAAAACAACCACATACCGACGCAATTAAAAGAGGATATCGATTATCCTTTAGTAGAATTTTTAAAAATGTCAATCAGTCAGGAAAACCGCAGCATTGTTGGCCTACTTGTGGGAATTAAATGAGGTCTGCAAATCGTGCAAAATCATGATGTGGATTTTTATTTCTGTAATATCATACACATAAAGGGCTTAAATGCAAAGAATAAGCAACAGGTTGTTTATGCTGATGTCCCATTCGTGGCCAAGCCTGTTTTTACATATGCACCTGAAGCAAACAATAGCTTGGGCGTAATAAAAAATAAGCGGCTTCATTTTAAAGTGGACAAAGCGGATCGATACGGCTAAATTGTTACGATCTCGATAAAAAAAAAAAAAAAAATTGACGAAAATGTGAAAAATTTCTAACGCAATTGCGGAAAAGATCAGGCCAAATTTTTGTATGACAAAGACGGCCTTATATATTGTCAGGTGGTAAATAACTTGATGATAGCTGTCAGACTTAAAATATTCCTGCTTTGTTAGTGATGAATTATTTCAGACAACTATTTTTCTAACAAATACATTGATACCTTTTTGAACAACTTTCAGGCTGGGATCTTTTTATGCTCGCAGAGAATCAAAAAAAATATTTAGAATAAGTACTTTTTTCAAATCATGCGGAGGCCTACACTAAGCCATGGAAAGAAAAAAATGTATGGGTGTTTATAGGACACGGACCCTCAGTTGTCGACTTGTGGAAAATTAAAAATCTGAATTGTTTCATTCTCAGTGATACAGTTCAGAATTTCTCTATGTCTGATATTCATATTGCTGTTTATTTTATTTTTTTGATTACAAATCTTTCTTTTCTTTTTACAGAATTCAGTGCTTCGGGAAGTGAGACACCTCACGACTATGTGGTCGATTATAAGTCCAAAAGGATTAAATTGTGGGTAGATAATACAAGAAGAGTAATACGAGCTACTTTTCCTGGCTCAATTGATCCTTACCCTACCAACTATTTTGCCGAAAACAATTATTTAACCCGCATAGTTACAAAAGACGGCTTTCAATTTGTTGCTATTATAAAAGAAGATGGATCACTTTTGGGAGCCCGAGCACCTGTCCCAGAAAGAAGTAAATAACCAATTCCATTTCATATCAGACAGAGAGTTTCATCTCATGGTTTCAACCTTATTTGGGAGGGAATACATGGGCTTAGCGATCAGTATTCGCATCGATAATTTCCAATTACAAAATAAATTTATCACAAAAAGCGCTACAATTTTGTCTTCAGATGCAATTGCCTATAAGCAAAAGTTTAGTTTAAATTTGATTAAATTGACACTAACTCTAAAGAAATCCGAAAAAGGCGTGGGCTAAGTGCGCAATCTTATCATTTTTAGGCTTGACGCATTCGAACAAAAAACAATTTTTCACAGTTTTGTAGCACTTACACGAGGTACGTGCTTAGCCCCCGCACGAAAGTGCGCGCTTGGCCCCCAGCGTCATTTTTTTAGTTAGCTAAAAAAAATTGATGGTAAACTCGGTCACATAGCCTTAAAGCTTTGAACTAATTTTATTTTTAGAGTCTTTTTTTTCCTAAAAAATGTACTTGTATTAGCCGCATTCGTAAAAATGTTTTCTTGACTCAATGCTAATTTTACTTCTGCGTTACAATGGGCATAATTCTTCTTAGCACTAGAAGAAAAAACTTCTGTATTCTTCATGTCTTTTATCATTGGCATTTTATTCTTTAGTTCGAAATAATGACGTATTTGAAATTCGACAACTTGAATTATTTCTTATTAACGTATTTTCAAAAAAATTTTAATGTTTACAAGTTAAACCTTTCGATTATTCGATGCTTTTAATAGCTTTTAATCAAAAATTAGTGCTTTAATTAGCAATTATGCATTGTTACATTTTTCATTTGATTTTCAATATTTTTTAATTCACAAATCTTTATTTTTTTTAGATCCTTACGATGGTCGAGAACCTACTGATGAAATATGGCATATCGTTTATGAAGGCAGATACTTTAGGTTAAGAGTGGATTCACTCACGGAACTTGAAAGGGATATAACTCTTATACCTTATAACTATCCTCACGTTAAACTTAAAGGCACACTTGCTATTGTTGCTGACATAGAATTTTACGTTTACAGAGAGCCTAAGGGAAGAATCGTGGCAGCCTCGCTTCTACCGCATTAATATAATCTCTAATTCCAGGCAGATGAATTTATACACATGATAAACAAAATATATAAAAATTTTGTGATATTTTCGTGATGTATGTTTCCTAATAAAAAATATAATAAACTGAAAAATACTGTTCTTATCAGACTGTTAGGCACTTAAACAGCGAAAGTAAATGTTTATTAATGTTTTAAATTTTGCCCTTTTGCTTTGCGATGGCCAAAATTAAAATTCCTGTCATCTATGTGTTTATTTCAAAATTATATTTAGTATTTTAATGCAAAAAATTTTTGTTATTGGCCATAAATAAAATAAATCAGCTGTGAATTAGATCTGGAGTAGTTAAATATTACTTTTATTTATATTTACATGGTGCTCATTTCACGAGCACTTAGCTTACTCATAGAGGAAGCATCAGTTATTTTCAAAGTAAAAGCCAAACTTTTATTCAAAATGGTAATTAATTTAGCAGGAAAAGGAAGGGTGAAAATTCTGTCACACCCTATCCCTTTTCCAGCATTATGATTTTTTTTACAAGAATTATCAGAATTATTTTATATAGAAATTAATAGTTGAAAAATATTTTTTATTTATGCATCAACTTAGATTTAAGTTGATAGAAAAAGTTTTTTGTCTAAAACAGGTGTCTTGAATTTTAAGAATAAGCATAACTTCTTTACTCTTAAAATAGTATATTGATATTATAGGTCAATCGGATTTCCACGAATCAAAAAATCTTTGTCGTTCTTGCATTAATTTTAAATTATGTTAAACAAAAAAGTTGTAAAATGAAGAAACAAATTTTAAAATATTATTAGGTGCTACTAAAAAATGCAATAAATATTTTCATAAATACTTTGTTCAGTTTCGAGACATTAGCGACTAAAATGAGCTCTCCAAATTTCATCACCTCATGTGCTACCGTTTGCAAATTATCGTTTTCAAAAAAAGTGTGACATTCACATATCCTCACACACACACACACACACACACATCCACACGCAACAAAATGCACACATCTAACACAAATATATATATACGCATTTACACGCACACATATGGACAATTAATTAGAAGATTGTAGTAGCCATTTTTATATTGAGAAACATTTATCACCATGCTAAAAAATTTTCTTCAAGGTCGATAACCTTCAAAGATATCTGAAATTAAAGACCTTGGCATGGAGCTGTTTATTTAAGAATAAAAATTTACCTGAGTATCACGCAGGTTTTTTCCATCATTTGTTGCACATATAAGAACAAGGACAGTTTTTTTTTAGATTACTATGCTATGGATTTTTAATAAAAAAAGATTAAGGATTATATCATATATTTATGTATATATATATCCATGTGGTTAAAGAAATAGGTCCTACCGGATCAACAATTGTAGCAAATTTTTTAAGTTTTGAGTTTTTGCTAGTAAAGAGAAAAAAATAGGAATTCAGCTACAAAAATTGTCTACTAATTAAAAATTTTTTAAATTAAGAAAAAAATATGGTTTTTTTCTGCATCATTTGAGAGCACGCTTTTAGAAACAAGTTAAAGATGTCACATTAAAAATGACATACTTTCATTTGTTAAATTAATATTTGTCAGGTTCTCTCCAAGCTATGAAATTATCAAATAAAAGTTGTCTAATTGATTTTCTCAAAGATATCCATCACAAAATATATTTCTTAACATTTTTTATCAATGAACGGTTATAGAAATTATAAAACTTGGCGGGGTTGAATGTATAGGCACAATGATTTTAAAAAATTTCTTGGTACACGATATTGATGCTATAATAAAATTTCGCAAAGTATGAGAATGTCAAAAATGGACCCGCAGAGAGAAAGTTGTCCTAAAACAAAAGTATTGTCCTCCTACCTCTTTTGTTTTAAACCAAATAAACTTTTTTTTTATACAGATATAATTATTAGGCTTAAAAATCAAATGAAGTTTGTCGCAAATGGATTCTATTTGCTGTAAAAAGATATTTTGTGAAGACAAATGAAAGTCCTCTTAACCTTAAATTAAAAATAATATTTTATTCGTGTGAAAAAGCATGCTTTTGACACAAAAGGACATTTCTCTGAAAGTATGTTTTAAATTAAATTTTAAAATTTTTTTATGCTGCTTGCTCTACAAAAAGATTTTTTTGATATAATTCATCAGGAATATTTTTGTTTCAAATTTGTTAGCCAGCTTTAATTCCACAAATTCATAGCTTGGCAAAAAATCTGCATATATTCATTTCACAAACGTGGTTGAGAGTGCTGACAATAATTTCTATTTGAGATATAAAAATATCTGTGTAAGAAGAAGAAAGACAGAGAACAAGATCTACAATGTAACGCTTTCGATTTCAACATTTTGTTTAAGCTTAAAGGATATGATGAGGCTTCTTCCACGTAGTCTGCGCTCATTGGATGCTTTCATAATTTTGAAGGTTTTTTGTGTTATAAAGACTCACAGTAATTAGTATATATAGCAGTGAACATGTTCAACCTATCTCATTCATCGTTTGAGAATCTTCCAAAAAAATGAAGATCTACGTTAGCACTTTGCTCCTTGTCATCACAGTTATTCTGCATTTAGATGGTAAGTGTACTCAATATAATAAAAATCACTAATCTAGATATACGATATTACGTGGTTTTTTCGCCATCAGGTTTATATTTTACAGGAAAAAATATATTGAAATAAGCCATTTATTGATGACAAGCAAAATCTTGTTGCCTAGTGTTATGGAACCGATTTATAATAAAATACGTTAGACGCAAAGACGCGTTGATTTGCAGTGCGCCCAATTTCCCAGCTTTTTGTTCTTAAGTTTTAGAATGTTTAATTTTGTAATATCATGCTCCTAATATTTTCTATATATGTAATCATATGATTCTTCAAGCTTTCGTTGATTAATTATTTAATCTCAGACACTCAAGGCCGAATTTACGAACTCTGATCAAATACATGATTAACTAATCATGATTATTTTTTGATCCAGGCTCTAATCATGATTAAATTATTATGGCTTTCACCATGGATATTTTAACTCTTATTAGCTAATCTTAAAACCCTTCACGTAGTAACTTTGATATTCTCTTGTAACGGCGATTCTAATTGGCCACCACGAGAAGGACGTTTAGGTTTCTTGCGCGCGCACGGTACAACCTGACAACCAGCTGACAAGGGCATTAACCAAGTCATGTAATGAAAATAAAACGTCTGGTAAAAAGAGTAAGAAAATAAAAACACAATTATTCACAATTAAAAGGGCGCCTCATTAAAGACATTTTGACCGCATAGATTCTTTCATCTATATATTGATAAAAACAAAAGCTTATATGTGATAGAAAATATTATAAAAATGATCCACATTTTCTCTGATCATGATCCAAGTGCTCACGTGCAAATTCCGATTTTAAGGTTCTGTTCTTGCAACCAGCGTTAATCGTCGATTAACTTTGTCAATCGGCCAAAAAAGACCGGTCAAGTCAAACTGTTACTAGCTTTCTTAAATCATACTTTAGGATATGGTAGAACGCGAGTTGCTGATTAAATTAGACTAATCAAGGATTAACATCCTAATCAGAGTTGATGGAATCGGGCCTTAAACTTTTAAGTGGCTTAATTTTTAACCACATCACATAAAAACGGTTTAGCAATAAATTCCTTATTCCAAACTTTGTCTGCTAAAAACAATTAAAGTTTAATTTTCACATATAAGCTCATTCACTAAAAAATTATAATTATTTGGGTTCTGGGTTGTGGAATCGTGAACTGTTCCGACGGGTTGTAACTGAAGCTTTAAAAAAGATACTGTTGAATCAACACATCTGTTCTGCTAAAATATTTTTCCAAGCAGTAAGCATGTGTTTTACCATGAAACGAGATACCCCTATACTACGAGGCCCTAACTATCCTACAAGACCCCCTTTTTCCAGGTATATCCTACAAGAACCTTTACAACAAAATTTGTTAATTTTTTTATGCCATAATTTTATTCGATCTTAGAGCTAGTTTTGTGCAATTTTAGTTTGCTCAAAATATAGAATTTTTGTAAAGGTATTAGTTTGCAAGTACCACTATTTATGAAATTCTATGTAAAAAATTAGGATCCATATTAGAAATCTGCTCATCACCCTACCCTACGGAGACCCACTTTTACCTCGGATTTTTCTTATCCCATGAGACCCCCTAATGCCACAAGGATACACCTATCTGGAAAAGAAGAACAATCGTAAATTAAAAATTTTTCTGCTTTGTCGAAGAATGTTTAAACATTATAAGAATTTGCAGAAATGTGACGTAGATTTGGGCAAGTCATTCTAAATACTTATCACTTATGATATGAGAAAAAATGTTATGAAATAATGCTACACTCAGATCCGTCTTTACTAAAGAAAATAAGGTTGGAAATTAGCCATCACAAAGCTTGTCTTAATTTACGCATTTAAAAATCAGGATCTTCTGTGTTTGCTTATGCGGCTACAACTAAGTTGTTCAACGAAATACTTACACGTACAAGACTAATTGCTGAAATACAAGAGATTGCGAATCGAATTTCATTAATCATATGAAAGAGAAAGTACTTATAAAATTTGAATATATGTAAATCAATGTTTATGAAAGGATAAAATTAAAATCGTTCAAGAATAGATAGATGAACAGAGAGTTAAATCATCATATGATCGATAAAATAAAAAAAACCTAAACATTAAGTAAATCAGTCCATTTTGCACATGGTAAAAGCTTTTATACTAGCATGATGTTTTTTGAAGACAAATCAAGTTGAAGATATAAATTATGCACAAATTTCTATACTATATTAATTTATTATTCCTGTCAACCACAAGCAATTATTTATCATAGCCATTTTTTGCATATATACCTTCCATTGAAGAAATACTTTTATTCATAAATAATCAGCTACTTGTACTTGGCCTTATTTCTAAATTGAAGTAAATTTAAATATTTTTTGATCCACAAACAAAAATGTATTTGAGGGGCTAACTACCCTTAAACGCATTTGATGCTTTTCTTGTGTAATGATTCTTCACAAAAAGACGCTCAACAGACCATGTCTTTCAAATAAAAATGTAATACATTCACTGATGAATTCACTGGAAAAAGCCCTTGTAGATAAAAATTCTAAACATATGTTATAAATCATTTTTCAAAAGCAGTAATTTAACTGTTGAAATAACTGACCCCTTTCAAACAAGTCTATTTAAGAATCATAAAATATGTGATCTTTGATTTTGAATTTTCTTCATAACAGTAGAATATACAGTGAAATTCAGCTGATTTTTAAGTTTCTGTATGAAAAATGTAAAAAAACAACATTTTTCCTTGTAAGAAATAAGGGTTGCAACTACTCCGTATAAAAATATGTCCTAGTGTGCTTTTTTTGTAAGAAATAACCTGATGTTTGCTTTATTCAAAAATTCCTAATTGTTTTTGGAATAATCAGGAAAAACTCTTTTTTGGGGCTGCGCTTCAAGGGTGTCTTTCAACCGTTGAATCTTTATCTAATTCTTATGCAACGTGAGTGATCACAACAATTTTCTCAATACTGATGAGCACCAGAACCGCTAAATTCAAAAAACTGCAATTTTTTCGTCATGTTTATTTATGGAAAATTGAAAAACTGTGCTCCTTTCATTAGGAAAAATTTATAGTTGGTTATAGAAAAAGCCCCTTGATAATAAACTCGTAACAATTAAATATTGAAATTGTTTCATTTTCACTTTTTCAGTTTAAAATTGTTCTGTGCTTATATTTCAGATTACTTTATAGTTTTTTTTCAATTATTAATCTTTGTTTTCTTCTTACAGAAATTTCCGGAAATGGAGACCCCCCATGTAGAGTTGTCACATATAAGAACCACAAAATTAAATTGTGGCTCAATAGGGAAGAAACAAGAGTGACTAGTGCTTACTTTTCTGAAGCTCAAAATATTGATCCCTTGCGTCATAGAGTGAATTTGTTAATTCGTACTATGAAAGCAGGTGACCTAAGATACGTGGCATATTTTAATCAGGAAGGAACACTCGTAAAAGTCTCAGCACCGCTGCCACCAGGTAAATAACCAATTATATTTCAAATCAAGAAAAAAGGTCCTGCTCAGGGTTTTGGAATAATTTGGTATTAAGATGTTTCATTCTGTGGTAAAAATAAAACGAACGCGTATTTTACTATTCGATCTTTTTTCTTCGAATTTTTCACTCTTAATGATATAAGGTATTAGATTTGGAAGCATTTTATTTTTTTTTTTTAGACCTATATTTAGTGTTGCTATTGAAAATTTACAGTGCATGAGTTTGAGAATTTCTTTAAATTTTACTGTATCTAAATTCCTAATTTTTTTAAGGTATTGGTGGTTCTTTAGAACCTAGTGATGTAAAATGGTTCATCATGTATCAAGGCACAATCCTCCAGTTGAAGATAAATCGTGCAGAAACTCCGATTGAAATTCACACGATAGGTGAAAATAATCCTCACCAGGGAATTGTACCCCGACCAGCTGAAGTGGCTGGCATACAATTTGAAGTATTCTACTCGCCTAATAACAGAATTGTGGCAGCTCGTCTAATCTAGCAATAACATAATCTCTAATTCCACGATAGTTAATTGATACACAAGATAAACAACAAATATATAAAAATTGTGTTGCATTTTCGTGATGCATGTTTTTGAATAAAAACGTGATGAACTAGAAAATACATTTACTTATAGACTCTTAGGTAGTTGAACAGCGAAAGCAAATGTTAACCGATGTGTTCAATTTTACTCTTTTGCTTTTAAGTGGCTCAGATTAAAGTTCTTAACACAAAGATGTTCAATTGACAATAAAAATTTACTATGTCAGAATGCAGCTAATTTTTTTAGTTGCTTCAAAATTAAAAATAAAGAAATTTCGTTTCAGTAGCAAATTCTTGTTCAATCTGAAAGTACTAATTTACGGCTTTTGAATTAGATTTATTGAATTAAAATTATTTAAATTTCAAGAAGTGGGTATTTAAAGAAAAGAACCGTAAACTAAAACATTCGTGTAATTATCTTTTTTCTCCTACCTCACAGTTTTTTATTTGCTTTAAAAATTTGTTGTTTTTCGTGAATATTTTTCTTTCTATCTATATAAAAGTTATTCTAAATTTTTGTAATAGACAGATATACTATTAAAAATAATCCTAAATCCAATATAACAATGTATATTAGGGCTAGTATATCAAGAATATAAAATTGTTATGAGGAGCATGTATATTAAATTTCATACCAATTCATGATATTCAATCACACAAAAAATTAAAAGAATTTCATTATACATAAAATTAAAATGAGTTTACCAGCAATGTTTGATTTCGATGAATAAAACATAATAATTTCTACTAGTTAAACAAAAATCAAATATCAATTTTAGTCGAAATGTTTAATGATGCAAATAGATAACAGACCCAATCTACAATCAACCGCACTCATATTACAGTTTGGACAATAGCACGTCAGGCTTATGTGCAGAAGGTTCAAGGTTCAATTTTTGAGCTAGTACTAATGAAAAATTGTCTTTGTACTTCTCTTGGGCTTTTATTGGCTTAGAATCCACTTTAAACTGTAGGAGCCCCAGAAGAGGCTGGTTACGTACCACGGTGTAGGCCCCATGTCAAAGGCCTAGCCTTCTGTGTCAATAGTCGATTTTGAGAACACTCGAAAAATAACTCAGCGATCTTCTTGCGCTTGAGGCCTTTAAAAATAACACATAAATTTACATAATACACCAGGACAGTGCTTCGAATCTGTTTATCTAACTGATGACCTTAGGAGAATCGCTTCGCCCACCCTAACCTGTTAGAGAGGCTGACGAATAGCAGAGTAGGTGAGAATCACTCTGCCTGATCAACAAAGTTGTACGTCAATTACTGTGCAATAGGTACGCCTAGCTAAATCATATGAGATCTAGAAAATTGGTGAAGGTGGCCGGATTTGGAGTACTGCCTTGAAAATAAACACGTGTGTGGCACGATAGGCTTTATTGCTTAAGTGCCAGTGGGAAAGCTTACAGCCCACCCCCTGCCAACATTAAATCTTACTAAACTTACATGTGAGTTTTCTAATAGTGTAATTAGTGAATATTCTTTTGTTATCTGTAAATATATACGCATATACATAAATAAATATATATATTTATATTTCTATATTTAAAAGTTTGTTATGAGGACTACTGTGAGATTTTTTCTCGATTAGGTGCCATTTTACAAAATTGCGCTTGCTCCTGGCAAATTCACGGTGAAATTTCAGCTGTAATCACGTCTCACGACCGCGAGATAGGCGGACAGTCTGCGATAGGCTTAATACGATAATTTGGAAAAATTCTTTTGCATTCTGAAGACACGGTGGGGCCCTTCAATAGCACTGACGATTAAAATGACTAGCCTAATAGAAAATTCAAGGTAAAACTTCGCAAACTTTAACATAAGGTCGTTATACCTCTTTTTATATTTTATTTTCTTCGGCCGTGATGTTTTTGTCAGCTGGTGCAGAAAATTCAATAACGAACATGGTTCGTTTCTCAAAGTCAAGGAGATTGATGTCAGTAAAGTGCGCAACAGAAGCAATTGTCAAGAATATTGAGTACCAAAATATGCGGCAATTCTCATTTTTAACAATTAATACTATTTTTTTGGCAGCGTTTGTCACATAAAATTAGGGCTAATCCCACAGAAGTGACAGATATGATTATAAAGCATTCTTAGTGTTGCATTGTGTTTTTAGATGTACGCCGTTTTTGCATGAGTTAAACAATTAAGAGTACGTATCCTAGATGCTTGGTGTGTGCATATCACGCTTTGCAGCTATCATTGGAAATGTCTTGGCTAAAAATGTGGTTACGGCATGCTAAAGCGCGAATGACGCTGCCTTTGCATGAAAAAATGTAAGTCTCCGTGCTCGAATTTGATCTAGCTAATTGAAGGTAAGCTAGTATCACCTCATAAGACATTGAATAATCCTTTACATTCTCTAAAGCAGATGTTTGATCCATGCCTTGAAAGTAAGTACTCGAGATATATAATTTTCATGCATTTTGCTTACCCCTGATATTGAAGTCACTGACAAATCTTTCAGCAACCTTCTGCGCTGCTTTATACAGAAACGTTCCTTTGCACACTTTTTCACGTTCTCTGACCATTTTAAATAAAAATCTCGTTTATTCGCGACTATGTCTGCTGAATCTAATATAATCCTGTTTTCAAGACAGCCAAGATTCAGTAATTCGCGATTGCTTGGATGGCATGAGATCTAAAGTCTTGGAACAGAAAACTTGAGATGCATACTTTTGTTCATGTGCATAACTTTTCATCACCCGATATCGAGAAATCTGAGCTGGCCCTTCGTCCATAAAACGAATCTAAATGGATAAAGTACTGCCGGGACGACAAGCATGTTCGTGGCAAATACTTTGCTTCTCGCTGACAGTTCAGAAGACTAAATCTGTCAGACGAGACTTTTGTATTTACACCACAGAGTATCCTCTATAGACATCACGTCCTAAATGCTCCTCTGTGGCACACCTCGGTGTGCATAGGTCTCTTTATCGCTGAGGTGTCGTATTAAGCTTCTGCCAACGGTTTCAGGGCCTTTGTGGATGCTATTAAGCTTTTCCTGCTTTAAATACACGTCGGCAAAATTTTTCTGACCCAAACTTTCTTCCAACCCATGAGTTTACTGTGTAACAATCACTAGAGATGGATGTAGTTTTACTTTGTATTCAGCATAGATCTGAGGACCATCCATGTAAAATACACAAGAGATCTTACGCTTTTTATTTTCAGTGTTGCCGTAAAAGTACTTTTCAAAATGTCGTAGTGCGAGAAATAGTGGCAATAACGTAAGGAAGAAAAGGAGTAGGCTCATAGTGTTTCCTGAAACACATCCCTCTAAAAGGTGACGCTCTGATTTGTCACTCGATGCTTTTTAAATGAGATAGTAAATCTGGTTTTCCATTGCTGCATAAATCTCTCTTTGCACCTCACGATGTGTGTATCAAACTTTAAGCTTTCTAACAGACCAATGATTAGTTTGTAGGAGTTTAAATCAAAAGCTTTCTGGCAAATAATCCAGGCTATTAATAGGTAGCGCTGTCGATATGATGTGTCTTTGCAGATACATCTATCGATTAGTAGGTTTTCCCGAAATCCTGCTACGCCTTTTTTTGAGCCGCGTATTTCGTACATCCTTCCTGACACAGGTTCAATTGTCCAAGAAATCCTGTTATTTAAATAGCATTAGAAATATTGTACAGTGTGTTAAGACAAGTTTTCGGCCTGTAATTTTCAGGGTGAGCTAAGTTCCCCATCTTTGGGAGGAGCACTGTGCACCCTTTTACTAACTGCTTCGGCATAGACTCTTGCGACTTCACACATAAGGTGAAAATGCGGACTAGATGCTGGTGGGCTTAGAAAAACTAGTTTGACTAGATAGCCTTGATATCATCTGGTGCTGGATCGGAACAGTTCTTTATGCCTCTTAATAGTTTTTTCAACTTATCAACAGTGATAGGTCAGCACTTCTCGTCACGCGTAATGAAGGCACTGTACAGCTCCTTAATTATATTTATATTTTGTTAGTTTTCTTTCAGTAGATGCTGGACTTTGCAGACTTTTCTTTGAATTGCCTTGACCATACCTGGTATAGGCTAGGAGTCAACAGTTACTGGAGGGTCTTAGAAAAGTCAAGATAGGTCAGAAAAAAACCTTCTATTTTCTCTCACCCACCTCTTTCTTAATCTATACTTCTCTCAGCATTAGATATAACCAGGATTCTCTAAACAACATGCTGCCTGATGGTCAGTAGCTTTGCTTGTTAAGTGTGTCGGACCCTGGCAGTAAAACTTCTGCTGAATGTTATGTAGTTAACCACATACTAAATAATAATCTGCCGTTAGTTTTTTTTTATGGTTTGCATTCGCCAAAGTTCTTGTTGCATTATACATACTACAATTGATAGCCAAAAATGCGGATAATTTAAACAAATCTCTATATAGCTCGTCATTCATTTCAGCCCGATCTTCGAGATTTGAAGAAACCTCAATATTAATATTTCTCCTCTTTCTAAAGCATCGCTATTTCTCTTGAGGATGCCTGCTCAGGCCTAGTCTCAGTGCCGCCTTTTTTCCTCTGTTACCAGCATGTTCTGGTTGCAGTTAAGAAGGCGCTCTGCTTATATAACCCTTTTCCGGACTTTATCGGCACGGTTTTGCAGACGTTCAAGCAGAAAGTGTAAGAGCTCTGGGTGTTCTTCGCACCACAGTGCATGCAGCTACGCTATGTAACCTATTTGTTCAGGGACTATGCTGATATCATAGCACTGCAGCAGAACGACCTTGAGTCGATCTGTTCACTCAAAAGTATTGAGATTTTTCCGGTCTATCACATTGACTCTGTCTTGATTGGCTCTCCCAAACTAAACCATTGTCAGGAGCCCTACGTGTTTAAACGTTTGAAACTCTACTTACTTTAACTATGTTTGGTGTTATCATCATGTTTAGAAGCAGCTAGGAAAAAGGGTTTGTCCATCCTTGTAGAGCGCTGCTTGCAAGGATAAGGCTGCATACTCTGAGGGGTCGCCCAGTATCATAGAGTCACCGCTTAAGACACCACACCTGGAAGCTTTTTAGTTTTCGAGACGGTTGTAACGCCTCCACTTAGAAGTAATTACTTCAGGACCATCCCTAAACAATTGTCCACGATCGCTTATTGATTATTGTTAATATATTTAACACAAAGCCTTGGTAGAGGAACCCTATACGAAAAACAATTATGCATTATTAAAACAACTGTTGTAAGTAAATTCACATTGCAACTTTATTTCAATGTAAATACTGAACTTTTATTGAAGGAATTGAGTTAAACTTGTCAGCTCCTATTCGTAGCGCGCCATAGACAAAAGTTTTAATCAGTGCAACGTATTGATCGTCTGTCTTTTGTTTCTGTTATCAAGTTATTGTCCGTTAGGATGCAAAAAATTCTTAGATATCTTATTAGTATCGAATTTTACAGATAGCATTCACATGTACGGATCCAGCTTATGACGGACATTCCGATGCAAGAAGATGTTAGTCCCAGTACCGTGTCCAATCTCATGTATTCAATTGTACAACCGCACTTTGATATCTGATCTGCCTTTTCGTTGACCTAAATCTCTTCATAACTTGTGACTCACGTAAGAGCAACATTATTCTTTTCTGCCAGTTAATTTAATGTTATTTTGCATTCCCATATTAGCCCTGACGTCATGTCTGGTTTTCAAACCACAGTTAAGGGTTGCTTGGATGTTCGAGCAGATCGTAATTTGCCTGTTAGCAGTGTTCACCTTTTATAGTGTCTTAACACAGCGAATTACGGCTAGGATATCCACATAAAAGATAAAAGCATGCCTTCTAAGCAGGATTTCTATCTGTCTCCTTTTTGTGCTGTCAGAAATTCCCGCTCCTTTCTCTCCCTTTTTTCTGAAGCCATCTGTGTCCCTTGGGAGCCTAGTATGTCTGGTTCCCAGAGTTTATTCTTTTACTTTTGCCACGCGGCTTATCGCGCAAGCTGCTGCTACAGTTATCGCGACATGTGGGGGCACTTTACGGAGCACAAGTCCTATCGCGCCTGTAAGCGTAGTCCCTATTGCTTCCGTGAAAGCACTAAGCGCTAGCATTTTTGAATATTGCAGCCAGTTCTGCATCGCTTTAAGCTCCACATAAGGCCACCAGACTACGGTCGTGTATATGAGCCTAAAGTTAAGGAGAGCAGAGTAGAGCTGTGCAAGCATTTTAGGCCATAAACCTAACGTAAAATCAAAGGCTTCCCTGCACATCCGAAAACTCATAACAAACTTCCTGCATTGGGTATTCAGGTGCTTTTCCCAGCTCAGTCTACTGTATAGTATTACTACCAGGTGTTAACCGAATCTGAAGACATCAGCCTTCTCCTACAAATCACAGAAACGTTAATTTTCGCCATTTAATAATTTTTCGCGGAAATTACAATTTTTGTCTTTTCCGGATGCTTGATCTGGTTTTGAGATTTTTTCGGCAAAGCATCCTAGCTGCTTCTTCAACTTTGCCACAACATCATGAACTGCAGTTCCTACTAAGCAACCTGGCTGAAAGGCGTGCTGCCATCTATGCAAAGACCGGGAATTTTTTACGGCTATGTAATCCGCTCTTCCAGGCTTGCGATTGAAGAATACTTTGTTATCCTTTTATGCCGATGGCACGTGTTTTAGGGCAATCCTTGTCCTAAATAGTTTTGTTAGCGAGGTGACGACGCAATCTTGGCCCTCTTGCAAGTGCGCTAGGCAGACACCGTCCGCTCCTGGTAACACCAAAGGACAGAAGGACCTCACTGCTTATGTCACCTTTTTACCATCCACAACCTCAGAGGTGAAATTCCAGTTGGCCCTTCCACTCTCTTGGCCCCAGGCCTCTACATATTGGTTCGCTTGCATTCATTGAAAACCTGAAAAGTGAACTTCCATAAAATTATTAAGCGTTGTATCTTTGTCTTTGGCAAACTCACCACTATCGAGCCTTATGAGTCTGAATCGAGCTTCCGAAGCTTATGTTTTGATTGTATTTGCACTACGCCGTATTGCAGATGTCCTAGTCCAAAGGCAATTTATGTTTGTTTGCTTTATAGTAAAACGCTTTTGTCTTTTTAAAAAGTTTTACCAGGTGAATATTCCACTATTCTGCTCCTTTGCTAGACCTGATTGTGCTTGTACGGCAGTTATTCTCATACGATGCGACCAGAGCCCTTAACAGAAAATCTGCGGCATGCTCTAACTTATCTATGATGCTGTAGCTTGTAGGGAAATTCACAAGTCTACCCCGGAGCTACTCTCCATATGAGTCTCAGAGAGTATTCCTGGGGTAGCTAGCTCCTCAGTCTTTTTAATCAAACAGTCAAATTAAGAAAACCACTCTTCTTTTCAATCTAGAATGTAGCAGTATTACCCCAAATTAAAATTTCTAGCTCAGTGCCTGATAGATATTCGATTAAGTGACTTTCTCTTCCCATGATGTTCGTGATTTCCTACAACGTGCGTTGAGAGTTGGCGTCACAGACTAACAGTAAAGGGATTTTGTTCTCCTGGCAGTGTTGAATAAGAGCCTTCACCTCTTTAGGAGGTCGAAATTCCTCGGCATTGCATGGAAAATGAGCCGCGGCGATAAATACCTCTAATATTTCTCTGTTTCCATCCCTGAGTCTTACTTTATTAACATTAAGATCTCTAGAGCAGAGCTTTGGAACCAAGATCGCATTCATACACTTGACGACTATACATGCGCTAAGTGTTTTTCGTGCAGCCCTTTACATGTGGTACCACTTCCTTACAATACATTAATCATTTCGCTGTATAAATAAAGTTCTTAAATTAGGCAATGCCTGTTTGCACCACTGACATGCGCCTAGCTCAAAACGCCAAAGCGGTTTTGCGGTGTTGCAAATTAGTCTGCATCGTAGAGATTTCTATCTCAGACATTAAAAAGGCTGATTCGTGAAAAATATAGTTGCTTTTTGTACCCCTATGTATCAGAGCTTGGTCACCCGAAAGGCAACCCTGCCTGCCCCTGAATAAGGTCGATAATCTAGTGCCGCGAAGTCTCTGATTGAGATCTCAGGACGGCTACTGACTAGAATTTAGCCTCTTCTTTCGACCTAAATCCCTGCCTGTCGAGGTACACTTTCCACGTACTGGTACATAGAGTCGGATTGTAGAGGCTGAAGCGCCCCAGAAATTCCATCGGACACTCAGGGGTTTCAGAAATCAGACCAGTTGTCCTGCGGTGCATTTGCAGACATTTCGTGCCCCTGATCTCCAAGTTTAGTGTCTGCTTAAACGTTAAAGTCCTTTCTACCATCCAGTTTTGCAACTAGATATCCGCAGCCACCACTACGATGGCGTCTGACCTAAGGAAGATATCGTTTAATTTGGGGGCGCGCATCTTGCCGAGTGAAGCGTCAATCTCTTCACAGATTTCTTTGCCAAGCCTCTTTAAATCTCTATAAGTTAGACAGGCATCAGGATAACTTGACGCAACCACAACTCTTACCAAGGTGTTGTTAGCCTTTTGCGCGAAAGTAAGTCCCTGTTTATCCAGGGCCTTCTACCGTTTTATTTCCTTGTCAAGAAAAGTGTCCTTGGAGCCCTTCTTCTTCTCGCCTATAGAATAAGCCTGAATAATTGACTAAGATCAATTTTTTGCAGCCACCGTCTTCTGTTTGGTGCCTGGGCTGCTCTCTGTGAGCTGCGCTCTGCGGTCTTCCTTCCTTTAACCACCACTGCGTTTGCTACTTGTTACTAAGATCACTGTCAAATGCTTTTTGATCATGTGAATAAGACTGTTGCCATGGTCAGTAAGCTTTACCGCTCTTGGTGGACGTGTGAATAGGGAAAAGAGAAACACTCCCTGCAGAGCCTAGCTAGCAGAGGGTAGGTCTACAGTCCTTGACACGGTGATCACGTTATGGTTTGACAGCATGAAAATTCGCGCTCTCAATATCCTAGAAAACTTTGCTGTTACCCCTGGAAGGAATTCTACTCAGTCTAGGTCCTGCAAAATATTACTCGTCAGTTTCCCAGAGTAACTACACATTGCGGTGCACTCTTCTGAAATACCTATTCCAGATCAGTAGTCCAATGAAGCCCTTTAGCCATCCCACCAGCTGCAAGGTCCTGCGATCCTCAGGGAAGAAATATTTTATATTTACATTTACTGCTATCTTTACTGCTCACCGTAAGATCCTAGAGCTAAGACTTTGTATTTCTACTTATGAACAAATATTTTACTTGTTTTTGTTTCTTGTAATTATTTTTCTGTTTTATTTGATCCAGACAAGCTTCATTATACCTAAAATACTCAGATGAGACACATCTAACTTTTTCAAAAAAGTGTGCTGCAACTCATTACAATAACTAACTTTTTATATCTGTTTACTGGTAAAAACTATACATTGAAAAAATTCACCACGATTTTTGAATCAATAGGATCTTTTCTAAGTACACTGAAACTTGGATTTGTTCATGGTTTTTGGCAAGACTTCCAGTCGCCTTTACCGTGAATCCATACCCTTCGAATTTAAACAGGCAGGGCCGCGCAAATCATTTTTTTTAAGGGGGTTTGACCCCATGACACAGTCCGAGTCAACTAACATAAAGTGCTAAAGGGCGGCTCTAACGCTGTTTATAATGCTTGACTAAGCACCGCACAGTGGAGCTAAAAAGGCGTCTCTGATTAAATCAGGTAACGAGACAAATTTTTATGTAATTTTAATATTTTTTCTTTTTTTAATTGTAGCTATTGCAATTCTCCATAGACCAGTTCAGGTAAATTTTGAAGAAAGTTTTTTTAAATTTATAAGTACAAAATAAAATTTTTTTGCAGAAGTGTTTTGGTTTTAGATTACCTTAGAAATTGTTTAAAAATTAATTAAATATGTCATAAGCAATTAAGTGAGTGAAAAATCTAGAGCGGGGATTGTCAATGGTTCGTGAATTGATTTGCACGAAATTTGAACAATTTAGAGACAAAAACCATTTTCTAACTGAATTCGCGAAATATAATAATCAAATTCTTATTTTTAAGAACAAACTCTATAAGGAATCATCCATAGCAGGTAGTTATTTTAAAATCAATATTAAAATTTTAATGCATCAGCCAAAAATTATACGAAATAACTATGTCACAAGATAATCATATTTATGCATGCAATGACCACTAACGATTGTTTAGACAAATTTATTTAACAAATGCACTGTTTGAATGACTGTCTAAGTCACTGTCTAAATCTCAAACAAATTGAAATTCAAAATGGAAGTTTATTACAGGTGCTTAGATGATACTTTCAGATTGATCTCAAAGGATAAAGATTTAGAAAGTGAATATTTACGTGGATTTATGAATTTCTATTCTGCCCATCCAATATAACTTAAAATAGGAGCAATAAACAACATTGTCGATTCTGCAATTACATTGAAATTTAACACCAAAAACGCAACTATTATGAAAAATGTTTTGCATAATTATATATAGTGAAAAAAGGTAACAAAGGTCTAAACGAGGTTCTTAAGCACGGTCATTTTCACCCGGCACATAGTATGATCTCAGACTTTTTTTCAAAATATTAGTTTCGAATATCACCATTACTGCGCCTGTGGATATCTAATAAAGCTTATGCGTATTCACTGTGAAAAAAGTCTCTAAGGAAACTGGTTCTTCACCTTACAGTGCATACTCTTTAGTGCTTAATACTTTGAACAAAAAGTTTATTATGCAAATTTTTATTTTAAGTATTAAACCCAAGGCTTGAAATTTTTTTTAAAAATTGACCAAGAAGTCTTTGCTCATCATCGGTAAGCAGACTTTTAGAAATATATGCTTGATACATAACCTATACAATCTAGTACTTAATATTTTTTCATATTTTATATAGTGTGCCTGATAAAAGTAATGGTAGGTTACTGAAAATGTGTGCAAAAATTCGAATTTTTTCTTATAAAGTCTGGATATGTTGCTTGAGAATTAGAAAAACTTGATTTTTCTGATTTGAAAAAAAATTGTATTCATCATTTCCGGACGTAAAAAACGGAGTACGTAACATTTCTCTAATACATAAGAATTAATCGATAGTTGTTATTGTTAGCCCTTTTCACTAAGAAAGAATGAAAAAACTATCAGAAACATAATATATTTACTCAACTTTTTCTTCAAAAGAAAATTGAAAAGAAAGGGATATTTTCGTATAACATGTTAAAAAAAATCGACTGCATTCATTATATTATTTAACAGCTTTCTTTGTTCTATAAGAATCAAACGCAGAAAATTTATTGATTAGAGTGAGACTGAACATTTTCTTTCTCATTTTATATACTACTTTAATCAAGTTGAAGTCACAATATCCATAATCATGCTAAGAAATACATGTATTCTCTTCAAATAAATAAAGTACTACTAGCACGGCAAGTATTTTTGTTGCAGATACTTTTTTTCTGAACAGCAATTCAAAAAATTAAATTTGCTGAGTGAGGCGTTTGTATTTTCTTTAAAAATTATTTTTCATAGATTTCACATTCTGAATGCGAATTAGTGGCACGCCGAGATATGTATAGGGCTCTTCAGCGCGAGGGTGTCGTATAGCGCTTTTGTCGACAAGCTTAGGGTCTTCGGGGATTCTATTAAGTTTTTCTCGTTTCAAATAAACCTTAGCGCATTTTTTATATCCAGACTTCATTCCAACCGTTTGAGTGTACTCTTTAACAATCTCGAGATCTAGATAAAGTTTCTTTTTATCTTTAGCATAGCTCTTAAGCTCACTTATGTAACGTACATGAGTGATCTTATGCCTTTAATTTTCAGGTTTGCAGTAAAAATACCCTTCGAAATGGCAAAGTGCAAAAGATAGTGGTAATAATTTGAGTCAAAAAAGAAGTGGGCTCATAGTGCAGCCCTAAAGACATCTCTCTAAAGGTGATGCTGTTAGTTGTCACACGATGTTTTTCAGATAAGATAGTAAATATGGTTTTCCAAAGCGACATCAATCTCTCTTTGCACCTTACGTTGTGTAAGTAAACCTTTAAGTTTTTCAAAAGACATTATAAGTCTATATAATTTTAAATTGAAACCTTTTCTATAATCAATCCAGGCTATTGATAGAAAGCGCTGGTATGATAATGCGTTTTTCTAGACCCATCTATCGATAAGCAGGTTTGCCCCTATATTATGCTACGCCTTTCTTTGAGCCACGTTGTTCGTAGATTTCATGCCATACATGTATGATTGTCTGAGCAATTTTATCGTTCACGATTCAGGGTCCATACTGGTGTCGTAGCACTCTAGCAGATTATCATTGAGTCCACCGTTAAAAGTATTAAGATTTTGTTAGTCCAGCACTCTGACTCTGTCTCAATCAGCTCACCGAACTCTAGGGTATTCGGCATTATTGTCCGACTGATTGTCGAAAGCCCAGCGTGTTTGATTGTTTTGAAACGCAAAAACTATGTTTGCTGTTGTCATTGCTTCTTACACGAGCAGCTAGGGAAAGAGGTTTATTCAACCTTGTGGAGACCCACATGCAAGGATAAGGCTGCATACTCTGACAGATCGCCCGGTATCCTAGAGTCGTCGTTCCAGACGTCTCACTCAGGTGTCATTTAGCTTTCGGCACAGTTGTTACGCTTCCATTTACCCTTGTACAATTGTCGGCGACTCTTTATGAAATATTGTAACTATATTTTGCAAAAACACTTAGTACAGGGACGCTCAATCCACAGCAAAAAAATGCGTTCAGTGGCTTTGTCATAGTCCTTTCGGTTTGATACCAGAGAAATCGAAAGTAAAACCGCATCGTTCCGACACCGGAAACCAAGCTAACGAAAAACCTAAGTTTGCCTAGTCAATGCGCGTATTGCAGATGCGTGTTAGGCCAAATCCGAAATATTCTGTGATTTTTGGCTTTGCCTAGAATGAATTCAGGCGAACCTTGGTGTGCCAGATATGCTTTATGCAAAGTCGAAAGCTAGCTCTTTTCTTGGTCTTTGTTTGGCATGAATTCAGGTACACACAGGTATACCAAATGTACCTCAAGCAAAGTCGAAAGAAACCTAACCTGGCTTGTGCTTAGGCGAAGTAAGATGTGCTAAATATGTTACAGGTAAATTAAAAATGCAGAAGTGTATCAATGTACGTGTATATATATATATATGTGTGTGTGTGTATGTGTGTGTGTGTACGTATATATTGGCTATGTTTGAAAAAGTAACATTCAATCAAAATAGCTATAATATACTATTTACCTGTTAATACAAGACGTAGAACTATCTTACACTTGCACACGTTTGACGCACACTCTTCACACGATTACATTTTGAAAAACCTTGCCCACTAAACGCATAATTTTGACTACTTGTTTGTCGCAATAATAAGTCAGTATTTGGTACATTGCCAATTGAAAAAAAATTTTATTTACATTCTTGTAACTGATTTCTAGAATACAGTGAAAAAATTATTTCGGTTTTCGTTTCTCTTTGATTAAAACCATCATGCAATACTTTTTAAAACTACGCTAATTATATTTCGCGCATTACCTTAGCTCTTGTCAAGATTTAGAAAAGACACGGTCACTGATGTCCCGACATCTGTCGTTGCAAATTTTTTATTTAAAAGAAGCTTTATTTTTTCTGCCTGCAAATCCAGCCCGTTCTAGGATTTTATTTTGTTTGTATACATTTAATTTTTGGTTGAAAGCGGGAGACATAGAACTTGTCTAAGACACGTTTGGCACACCTGAGTTTGCCTGAATTTTTGTCAGGCAAAACTGGAAAATATAACTAGCTTCCGACTTTGCTTTAAGCACATCTGGCACACCTAGGCTTGCCTGCATTCATCCTTGGCAAAGCCCGAAATCGCAGTGCTTCGGACTTTGCCTAAAACGCATCCGCAATACCCGCACTGTCTAGACAAACTTAGGTTTGCCGACACTTCGGGCTGTGCCAGTAACATACATACTCAGGAAAAAAGATATAATTGTAGAAAAACTTTAGTGAATCGCTTCTTTTAAAAAATACGTACTAAACTGTTAGCCATCTTTGAAAGCTACCAGTCTTAAACGAAACATTCTAGTATAGCGGTCCACCTAAACGAAATTTTCTTATTTCTAATCATAAGACAACTGACGAAAATAGCCAACTCCCGTCAAAAGCAAATGTTACTTTTAAATGAACATCAACGTGACAAGAACTTTTATCTTAATCATCAAAAAGTGAAAGAGCAAAATTAAAAACATCGGTGAATACTTACTTTCGATGTTAAACTCTCTAACAATTCATTAACAAATGTATTTTTAGTTCTTTATGTTTTTATTCAAAAACATACATCACGAAAGTGTTACACAATTTTTAGGTATTTGCTGTTTATCTTGTGAATAGATTAATTTTCTTAAAGTTGAGGATTATGTTGTTGAGGTGGAAGCGAGGCTGCAATAATTTTTCCTCTACGGTTTCTGAAAGCGAAAAACTCTATACCATCCACATTAATCAGGTGAGGTACAATTGTGTCGTGCTGTTCATTTCGAGGCATGAGGTGAATTTCAATCGGCCTTTCTGCATAATCTACCGTTAACTGAAGAAATTTATTGCCATCAACAATGATAAACCATTTCGTATCAGTAGGTTCACGAGAATTGTCAGCACCTTAAAACAAAAGTAAAGATTTGTAGATGCAATGTTATAAAAAATCAATTTCAAAATTAAACACAGTTTAATTTCTACCTAATGCACTAAATATGCATTTTTACAAAAACTATAATACTCACAAGTCATACTTTTCACCATCAGGGGTGAAAAGATAAGAAATTCAATTGATGAAATTTTATAATACAAATTCCTTTATTTTTACCAAAAAATAAAATATCCAAATACAAACTCATACAAAAAACTTGAGCTGTTTTTACCTTTTTGATTTAAAATATAATTAGCTATTTACCTGGTGGAAGTGGTGTTGTGACAGTATACAGTGACCTATCTTGTTTTATATGTGCGTGCGGATTAAATAATTGGTATTGGAAAAATATGCGACAGACTCTTTTTCAATGCCATTTAAGTCAGCGCTTATCACTCTTGTTTCATTTTCATCGAGCCACAATTAATTTCTCTGGCCCTTATACCTGACGACTCTACATGGGGGGCCTTGATTTCCCTCTATTTCTGTAAAAAGAAGAAGATAAATAATTGCAATGAAAGGAAACGAAAATTTGAAAAATAAACAAAATAATTTTGGGCTAAAACATTACATTTGAAAAGAATTTTATTAAAATTTTTTTATAAATAAACAAATATGGGGAAAAAATATTAATTTATTACAGTTGACGTTCCTAGAGCTCACCAGTAACAAAAAACTTGCTGTCATTACTTTCGTTTTAAAATTCAGAACCTATAAAGATATTTCGTCATGATAATATAAAAAAAATCATAAATAAAATATTTGGTGAAAAATACTTTTTAAAAATTTTAATTGATTCTAAGTTTTAAAAAGTTTTATTGCAAGAAATTTACATAAAAGCAATAATAAAATGAAGAAAATTTCTCTTCAAAATATTCTTGTTGATATCAGAAATAAATTTATAATTTAGACATTTTTTAACGGAAAAATTCATTTTTTTCAATGTCAGTCTTTTGAACTGGTTTCTTCCTGATAATTGTAGCAACATTCATAATAATTAATTTATCAATCTTATGATCTATCAATTTTTTATTTAATAAAGGAATGCCTCATCCAGGCCATTGTTAAAGAAAAAACTCCTTTTTCCAATGAAAGTCGTTTTAATTGGGAACTTTACGATAATTACGGCAAAATTTCTAATGAGTTGGTCAGTTTTTTTTACATTCTTAGCATAATGAAACAGTATTAGTTTCATTAAAAAGCTGACTATTGTGGATTTCTTTGAATCTCTACGTTCAGACACCCCTTTAAACCACTTAAAAATGACAACAATTTATCTTGACGACCTTTTTTACTTAAATAAAAAATGATCATAGTTATAGCATTTTCCAAATGAAAAAAGAAACGAAAATGTACATTTTATACCAAACCACGCAATATATGAACAGAAATCCAAAAAAGAAAAGCGTTTCTTTTTGCAGACCCTATAAGGTTGTTGCAACAACTTTTTAAATTTTCTTTAGTAATCGGAAATTTAAGTTTTCATAGCACAAAAAATAAAGAAAAATGAAAAATGTCATTTTGCAGCTGAACTATGCAAAATAAAAATAAAAAATAAGTAAACAGAATTGTGCATACAAAAAAGATCTACAAATTTTTTTAGCACTGTTTTAATAGGACGCGTTGTTTTTATTTTATTAGTAAAAAAAAAACATAAAAAAATTAGATTTTTGGACAAATAACACAAAATACGAGAAAAAAAATTTTACAAAATATGTTCAACCAAAAAAGAAATAGAAATGTATCATTAATTATTTTTTATAGGACCAGTCGTTTTTGCTTTATTTGTAAAAAAAACGTTAAAAATGAAAAATATGAAATTTTTGGACAAACGATACAAGCTACAAAAAATAAATAAGACAAAATTTGTTTACCCAAAAAAAATTTACGAAATTCTTATTTTTCATTTTTGATAAAATGCGTAGTGTTCATTACAATCGTGAAAAATAAAATTAAACATAAGAAAAATTAATTTGTTAGACAAGTGACACAAGCTATAGAAAAAATTAAAAGGCAAAAGTTGCTCACTTTAGAAAACGCTAAAAATTTGTCACAAATAATTTCGTGGTAGGGCGCGTGGTCTTTGTTTTATTTGTAAAAAATAACATTGAGAATAAGGAAATTTTTTTTGAACGACCCAAGTTACATAAAAAAAATTGATAGACAAAAGTGTTTTACTCAAAATAGTTTAAAATTTGTTATGGTAATTTTTCAATTAAGCAAGGAGATTTCCATTAATCGTAAGCAATAGAATAAAAAATATTTTTATTTTTAATTTAAGAAAAACGACAGACGAGACAAAAAAAAAGAAAAGGGCAAAATTGCTCAACAAGCAAAGATCTGCAAATTTGGTAAAAACTTTAAATATAAAAATATATTAGAAATTAAAAAATTACCTTTTCAGAAAAACGACACAAGCTACGATACATTTTCACTTACCAAAAATTCTCGCTAAAATTATACCTATAAATTTGCTTAAGAACCACTTTACGCAAGGATGCGTATTACTACTTTAAATTGTACAAAATAGCATCAAAAGTAAACAAATCAAATATATAAAGAAACGATACAAGTTGCAATTAAATGTTTATTAACAAAATTGTTTTTTTATAAGATGCGTACTTTTCAAATTATAAAAACAAGACAATAAAAATAATCCTGTTTCAATATCCATGCATATTATGAATTAAAATAAAGTTAATTTATTGAAATGATAAATTTTTTACAGTGCTGAGAATACAAATGAGGGAAAGAAAATGTTATTATATATATACTTCGTGCTTCGCACTCGATTTTGCCTGAAGTGCAATTTTTTCTACATTATTTTTAACTTGATTATATGAAATGTATACGATATTTGATTATGTACATCGGCCTGGGACAGCTTATTCAGATATCACAAAAAATGTACAAATTAAATCTTTCCTGGTTACTTAAATATTTATGTTGAAAATTAATTTAAAGAAATAGACAAATTTAGTTTGTACATTTTTTGCAATATGTAAATAAGCCGTCCCAGACCGCTGTACATAAATAAATATAATATACATTATATACAATAAAGTTAGACATAATGTAGAAAAAATTGCACTTTAGATAAAATCAAGTGCGAAGCACGAGGAACGTGATAAGAAAGTGTTTTTTAAAGCTGAAGGAGTTTCAACAAAAGAGAATTCACAATCACTAAAAAATAGTTATCAATGCTTTAAACTTTAATTTTGAAAGGACTGTACACAAATATATAGGAAGTACATAGACTGAGCGCGAAGCGCTAGAATTAACAGTCATCAGAATGTGCCTATGGAGCGGGAAGATTTTTGAAAACAAATTTAGTTAAAAGATTTACTTTGCGGGCCTTTGTCAATGGCAAAAACCGCTTCTTTAAATGTCAGTCCTCTCAATTGGGAAGTCCATAATAATAATCATAATCAGTTATAAAACAAATTTAATAAACAAATGCATTAATAGAGCCAATGCCTGACTGATTCATGCATTCTCTTATTGGGTTTGGTTACAAACGTCATACAATTGATGAAAAAATGGCGAATGTTGCTAAAATTATTATGAAGTTTCATTAAAAGGACTGGCAACGAAAAAAAAAACGAAATTTTTGTCGACAGATGCCCGAATAATGCGTTTTTTTAGAATAAATTTGTGTGAAAAAACATGAGATTTGTCGACTAATTATTAATTTTGCTAAAGTTATCTAGCAGTTCTTAATTAAAATGACTGGCATTGAAAAAACTATTTTTTTTCCAATAAATTCCCTACTAATGCATTTGCTTATTAAGTTTGTTTATAATATCAACAAGTATATTCTAGAGAGATTTTCTGAATTTCAATATTGTTTTTATGAATTTTTTGCGAAATAACATGAGAAAGGAAAATTTTTGAAAATTATAGAAAACACATTATCAACAAATGATTTTTGTATTCAACTTTTATCGTTAATTGTATTATGAAGAAACATTTTTATATAATGTAAATTTAATAAATTTAGGAGATTACAAGAATTTTTCTATTACTAATGAGTACTCGGAATGTCAAATATAAAAAATTTATATTTTTTTTGTCATATTTAATTATTTATGAAAATAAATAAAATTGGGCATTATTCGTTGGCTGTACATTATTTGGAATCGGAAAAGTAATTTTTTTCACTTTGTAGTGCAGTTTTAAGCCTTTGAAAGATTTTCGAAAAAGTTTCGAATTTTAATTTAAAAAGTATATAGTCTTATAGAAAATGTAATTTCGCATATTTTTTCTTTATATAAAAAAATGCTGTTTGAGCCGTTTTTAAAACAGACAAAAAAAAAATTTTTTTAAACTACTTTTTTTTAATTTTATTTTTATTCTGATAAATGTCCTCTTGTTTTAAGAGGATGTTTTGTGATACAAATGAAATGTCCTCTTAAATTTAAAGTTAAGAAGATTTTAGTACATCTGAATCTTTTTCTAGCACATTTGAGGGTTTTTGAAAATATTTCAGTTGATTTGTAAGTTTTTGTATAAAAAAATGTCAAAAAATCGCATTCCCACTTAAAAAAAATAATAATTGCAACTTTTCGATTTAAGAATAAGCTGCACTAAGCATCTTTTTGGAAAAAATGATCTTTTGTTTGTTTAAAAAAATACGATTCGTTTTTTAGATATTAAAGAAAAACATTTTTTAGGCGTAAGATTCAAGGGTGGTTTTCACCACTTTATTCGACGAATTAGCACGTAAAGAAAAATACGCGTCTATTATTTTTTTTATGTGCCACAACATAATATAAAATAGAGAAATTCGTTGAGGTATACGTCAGTAACAATAAAATACCTTCAGGGGTATCTCATACCTTGCAATATATTTTTTTTCTAAAACTCCGAAAAATGACAACTTTAATCTTATATTTCCTTTATGAAAATTCAAAATGCAGTCAAATTCCGCAAATTTAAAAGTTCACAATTACAATTATTTTGAAAAATTATCTTTGCTAATATAAATTAATTATTAGCTTCCTCTTACTAAAAACTAAACGAAAAATTTAAAATTTAAAAAAAACAGCAAATTTTTAGTATTATTTGAAGAGTGAATTGTTAAAAATAATAATTTTTCAACAATGATATTTTTTATAATAATGGATAAAAAATCAAATTGTCTCAATTCGATAACAAAATTTAAGGAGGTAAACCACAAACAAGCATGTTTAGAATAATACAGACAATAGTTAAATTAATCAAAATAGGAGTCAAAACATTCAAAAGAAATATACGTTATACATCAACACAGAAGTAAGTTTACGTATTTTTTGATTTCCAGAAAAAGTCATATTTTAAGATTGTAGCATATTAATGGTTATGTCGTTATTTTATGGTTATGAAATAAGAAATTAAAAATAGCAATTTTTTAATTAAACAAAAATCACAAGAGTAACCTACTTCTAAATATATTAACAATTAAATTGACATATTTGGAAAGTGAAAAAACAATACGAAAATTCGTCTCTGATTTTTGATTTCACAACTTCAATGAAACTTTTTTGACAATATTTGGATCTACGTATTTCTTGAATTCATAAGTAATATCACTGACACTTGCAAAAAATAATTGTCACATTTATTTAATCATCTAGTGAAGATCAGTATTTGTACGAAAGTTTTGGTACAAACAACCTGTTTTCTAGCCTCCGCTATTCATATCGAAAAAATGCAGCTAGTTGTATTAAAATTTCGTAACATCCAGCCACGGTCAATCATTTTCTAACAATCTTTCATTTTAAATTTTTATTTTAATTTCTTTGAATTTTCAAATTATTGTATTATTTGTAAAAATTATTAAAATCTTTGTAATGGTAAATTATTTAAAAATTTTGAAAATGTGTATAATTTATGTTTCAAAATTTGATTGGACTCCAGAAAACATCAGGCTTGAATAAAAGCTCTTAGCCTGTTTAAAATTAACTGATTTAATCATTCTTTATGTTTTTGATTCTAATTAATGGTTTATATATCACATAATTTTTTAATTATTTGTTTATCTATCTATGCTTAAACGCTTGTCATTTTATCCTTTAATAAATATCATTTTAATTATATTTTCATTTTATAACAACTTTTTTTTCCATATGATTAATAAACTTTTATTCGCAATATCTTTTATTTAGGCAACCAGTCTTTTATCTGTGTTGCGTCAAACAACTAAGTAGTGGTCGCTTGAGCAAACACGAAAGAGTTCTGTTTTTTATTTCGTAAATCAATAAGGATTTGTAATAATAAATTTACTATCATATTTTTTGAATAAAGATAGATCGCGGCTCACCTCTTTTCTCGTATCATAAATTATGCATATTAATAGTGATTTGCATAATTCTACGTCACATTTTCAGAAATTCTCATATTGTTCAAACACTCATAGACACAGAAAATAAGATATAAAAATTAAAATTTTGCAGTTTTTCTAGGTAGGTTGGCTCCCGTGGATAAGGTGTGTTCCAGTTACATTATGGGATCTTATAATGTCATCCAAAATTTGATATTTTGAGCAATTTAAAAGGGTCTAAGCGTAGCCTACATATAACCCAAAAAATTGCTTAAAATTATAGTGTTAATAAAATGTTAAAATTCCTTTGTAAGTGTGGAAGTGGAATGCACCTGGAATAATGGGGGTCCTGTAGGATAATTAAGGTCCCATAGTACAGGGGGTTCGCGAGGTCTAGGTGAGGTCCTGATGGAAAAAAAAGGACGGACGGATATTCGAATGCAACACTTAAGGTTTCTGCCTTTGACTACAAAACCCTAAAAATGGAATAACCTCCAAGTAAAAAAGATCTAAAATTAAA
>JAUELO010014706.1:0-11317 GCA_032357855.1 Amphibolips quercusostensackenii
ACCTAATCCAGTACCCTGTATTTTAACGTGCACGGACTCGACAATCCATAAGTATTCCGGTCGTCGAGTCCAAGATCAAGGAAGGTTATTTGGCAACGGCTATGAAAGATGTTTGTGGACGGTCGAGAGCTGACTATTACACCGTTAGTAGAACATTACATAACTACGCCGCGTAAGAGGCCCGTCAAATGTGAGCAATATCGTTAGCCACAAAAGCAGGAAGCCGTGCGCTAAGAGCTGATGCACAAGATGCAACAAAGAAGATCTTATGTTAAATTTCACTTCCTAATACAATTTGACTCTCGTAATAGTCCCAGAAAACCCGACAAGCTAAGAACAAGCGGTGTCGTTAATTACTCGGTTTTCAAGCCCTCAATGGGAAACAAAGTAGACTATTACCCCCTTCATAACATTAATGACATTCTAGAGAGATAATGTGGTGTGCAGTATTTCTTTATCTTCACTTTGGCTCTGAGATATCATCAAGTCGAAACCGCTGCAAAGGATCAAGCAAAAACGGCATTTTCGGCAAAGAGAAGGCATTTTAAATACAAAAGGATGCTTATAGTGATTCAGAATGCTGCAACGAGATTTTCGCCGCTTATGGACATGGTGCTTATGGAAATGCAGGGAACTAAACTATACGTTAACCTAGACAGCATTATGATATTCACCTGGAATCTTGAGGAACATGACAAAACCATCGAACGATTGTTTGCAAAATTGCGCAAAGCTTATTTGTCACTTTAGATGGAAAAATGCCGTTTCCTAAGAACCTAGGTAGATTAGCTTGGGCATATCATAGGACGACAAAATATCCTTACTAAACCGATAAAGCTTAACGCTATCCGGAATTCTTAAGTTTCCTGCTCTCAGCGCGCTTTCTTGGAAATTTATCGGAATCGTGGGTTAATACCGCTGTTTTATCGCGGATTTTGCTAAGATTGATTGGCTACTGTTGGACTCCCTTTTGGAAGGATTGAGAATTCCAGTGGGGTAAGACTTAACAAAACAGTTTTCTGACAATAAAAAGCAGGCTGTGTCGAGATCCCATTTTACAATATCCAGACTTTGAGAAAGCGTTTAAACTAACAAACGACGTTCCACAGTCAGCAGTCAGGGCTATGCTAACCCAAGAAAGTCAAGGTATAGATCTGCCCATCGCGTATTTTTCCAGGGTTTAAAGCACCCCAGGGTACAAATTCGATGAAACAAAAAAAGTGCTTAGTGGTGATCTATGTTCTAAAAAACTATCGTCTATATCTATATGGTCAGAGTTTCGTCCTTTCTTGCGAACACGAAGCCCACCGTTGGGCAATCTCCGCAAAAAAGCCTCCAGGAAAACTATCTAAATGGTTATTTATGGTGCAACCCGGAAGAAGGCGAGTCAAAAAGCAGTTTCTCGTGCAAGACGAAAAATATTAGAGAAAATACGGATTTTACATATTCGCGCATTAGGTATTATGGCTTCCCTCACAAACGTGAAAAAGGACTCCACTAAGTAGGATATCAAGAACGCGCTCAAGCAAGCAATACCGTCAAGGAGGATGGCGCGTTTACATTTAGATTCAGAAAAAACGGTCCAACCTAACGTAGCCGGTAAGGGTTAATGCAACAGGAGGGAAAGAGAAGCCGAGGGAGGCCCAAGGGTTCCGTTTTGAAACTACTTCCACGACCAATAGCAAAGATATCTTCAGGCCTGGACAAAGTACAGTCGCTAAGAGGCTAAAGAGCCAAAAAAGCCGAGAACAAGTGAACTGCGACGTCATTATTCAGCTTGCCGGGAGGCAGTACACCTGGGAGTTTAGACATGAACAAACCGCTCATGGTGGAGACAGCGGGGTCCATCTTAGTCAAAGTCAGTCACCTAGTAGACACATCAGAAGACAGCACTAAGGAGCAAAGCGAATTTAAAGTCAAAAGTCACCATTCACCCGTAGCTGGAAAAAGAGAATCTGTTGCACGGAGTGAACAATCTCTGGTCGACGACCATACGTATTTTTAGGACGATGAGATGTTTGAAGCCCTGCAGGCGACCTTTCTCACGAGGCAGAAAGCCAACAGAAAGAGCATGAAGATGTCAGCGCGAAAAAAAGAATCGACTGCGTGTAAAGAAAAATTCAAGAAATATCCAAGTCAGTAGACACATTACCGAGTTCAGGCAGTGACTTAAGAAACCGTTTCGCCTCAATCTGTTGCTCCAGTACATCAACGATCTCTGGGGTTCAAATTATCCCTACTTTTCATACATGGCATCGACCGACTATTCGAGATATGGTCGTCGCCCAAGACTGGGATGTCTTGTCAGTAAGCGCGGGAAACTATTTTAAAGACCAAATAATGGTAACGCCACGGGATAAGTTTAAGGTAAATTCGGCTATTCTAAAACACAGACATCGTGATAATCTCAATACCGCCCAATTAGAGGGAGCGTTGCGGAACTCAGTTTTGGTTCTAGAAGCAGATAAGGTTTAATATTTTCCCACTGTGCGTTTTAGTAATCTATGCGATAGTTCACCACGAAACGTTTGTATGGACACTCTGGTGAAAGTGTTAAGATATAAAACAATAACGATCACCAAAAACCGGGAAATGGCGGAATTTTATGCACTGAACGAAATTGTCTCTCGAGTTTACTAATAGTCAAATTAAAAATTGTTTCACGTATTTTACTACTCTAATTCTGAGTTTGAACAATAAATTTTTTTTAAAAATCATAATTCCTAGTTACGACAACAAATTTTAGTAAAGAATTATCATTCCGACTTGAACACAGGGAATTTTCTGGAAGATTACAATTCTGAGTAAGGACAGGAAATAAGTAAAATAAATATAAAAAAGTTGACGTAAAGAATTACTTTTAGTCTGCTTTGTAACAAGGAATTTTTTAAAACAAGCACAATTATAATTTTTGACATGGAATTTCGCAAATAAATATTACTTCACTTGGAACTGAAAATTATTTACATGGAACCGTAATTTTTGATAATAATTTTAGTTCAAATTAAAAGGCAGGGGAATTTGAGAAAAAATCCCTGTTAGAATTTAGAATTATAATTATTTTACGAGATTCTTTACTTTAAATCAGAATTGTAATTCGTATAATTAAAAATGATGTAATTTTCCAATTCAGATTTATAATTCTTTCCCAAAATTCAATGCTCTAAATTGGAAATCTTTGAAATCTCTTAAAGATTTAAAACTCTTTGAAATTGACCGAGAGAAAACCGGAAAATGACCGGTAAATTAAAATCATTTATCGGATAGATATCCTGCGCACATACAGGCCGTAAACGCACATTTTTCCGTGAAAAAATAGAATACAAACTCAATAAAAGACATTTTTCTTTGTAGGCTGATTCGATTATGGGCCTCATGGGTGCATGCCGATGTCTGATAACTGAGAGATATAAAGATCACAAACTTCAAGAAAAGGGACTCGTAAGTGGTTATAACATTTCCAGGCACAAAAAATGACGTGTCTCGAAAATTTGTCATCAGCGGTGTCATTTTGGATATCTTGAAAAAGAACTAAGCTTTGCGACCGTAAATTAAGCAGTTATTAAGAGAAAAACTTTCAACTATTACAAAATAACTATTGCTTTGTTTGCGATTCCGAGTCAGCGAGAATCTTTTGGCCTTTGAAATAAATGTTATCCAGTCACGTGGTAAGTCTGACGAAAAGGGATTGAGTCACAGGTTAAAAAAAAGCGATTATCGAAGACTTTACTAGTTGAGAGGTTTAGAGCGATGCAAGTAACCTCATTCTCAGTCTGCGATTCCAAAATGCACGGTTGTTTTCACAAATCTGTCCTTTGAAACATTAAATGTAAATATTGTTTAAACTGAAAATAAAAAAAAGAGAATCTTACGATGTCAGAAAATGTAAAGGTTAGCTATTTAGTTTTCGGCGAAAGTAACAAAGTCGGCGGATTTTATTTACTTTTACTGTACGAAATATATATCCTCGGCGGCTCTTATGCTTAGCTATTCTTTAAAAGTGCTTCCTCGTGGCATTATAATTTTGATTCAATGAATGGTCGAATTTTCTTGAATATTGTAACTGAACTCTCTCTGACCTTTGCTCTTTTTAATTAAGTTTTTTTGTCTACGGTAAATTACAAGTGCAACTAAAATAGGGATAATGGAATCGAGTACAGGGATTTCAAAGTTTTCAAAATTACGCATTTATTTTTTAATTCGGGGAAAACTTTGAGTCTTATGTGGCGGCTGACGTAGCGCACAGCGGTCTGAAATAGTAATTTACTGTTCATAATCGCCCACAGGTCGTATTACTTAACCGATATAAATATTTGTTAGAAATGCTTACCATTACATTTTAAAGAAAAGTGTGGTTTGATATTTTTAATTTTTTACAGAGAAACAACATATAAACAAATAAAGTGAGACAATTGGCCATTAATCTATGTGAATTTTCATCTGGTATTAATTTTAATAATATTAAACTTAATTATTATAAACGATTCTTATGAACAAATCCTTATTAGTTTTTTTTCATATAAAACCTTGTTTGCTTCACGCTAGTTGCAATTACTGATTTTATAAACATTTTTGTAAACAAATTCTTCATAAATATGTTTTTTCGAAGTTAATTTATTTTTCTGACCAAAAATGATTCACAACTGTCTTTAGAGTCAATTAGATACTTTAATCTTTATCAAACATAAACAATACAGATTTTTAATAATAATTTGATTAAACACGTCTTTTAAGTGGTCGTTTCCTCGTGGAAAATAATCAAGAAATCAGAAGTCACTTATTGTTCATTTGTTTTGTACGTAACTCTATGAAAAACAAATAAAGAAAAAGTGACCTAGGTCGCCGCTAAGTGGATGTCTCTCGCATAAGCTCCTACATGAGAAATCATAATTTCTATTTATACACCTGAGAAAGGCTGCATAGAAATTATCTTTGTATGATTTGCTTTTGGCGTCATTTTAAAATATTTGATACTGGTTCGTAGATTTTAATTCTTTGTATTACTATATTTAATAGAAAATGGATACTCATGAAGTGCGAGGAAAGGTCCTTTGTTATTTTCTTGAGATACAGGATGCATTACTGCGAAGTTTACAAAACAGTGGCAGAAAGACAATTGCAAATTCTATAGTCATTCCTGCGAATTCTATCGATACTGAAAATTTAAATATTTCAGGTAAATCTGAATTTAAATCATATGTGCTATACTCTTTAGAAGAAAGCTTTAGCTTTAATGCAACAGGTCAGATTATCAAAATAATACTATTCACTCACAGGCGAAGAAAGAAAGGCTGCCATTTATTCTTCCTATGTGAATGTATTAGGGATTGAAAAAGATTGTTATCCATCAAGTATTTGAATATCGGAAGAAGAAGCGATTGTCGAGATTCAGTCTCTTATTGATCACACTATTCAACGTTTTTTGAAAACTCCGAATTTATGCCTATATAATCAAATTTTAATAACAACGATTTGATGATTGATCTGTTCTCAGCATCAATGGTGCCAATATGGTTGCAGGTAAAGCACACGAATAAAACAGTTTAGATTAATTCTCATAGTTGCTCGCCAAAACGTTGTATACCTATTGTGATTAAATATGATAGGCAAGCAAAGGAATTGACAAAATATGAAGTCAAACATATTGTGACTCAATTTCAGAATCTTACAACCACAACTACTACGACTAATGGTGTGTGCATAGCTACAACAGAAATAATACTAACTATGTTTGATGGGAAAGTTTGCACAGCTTTTACTGATAGTCCATTATCTTTCACTTGCTGCATTTTCAAAGCGACATCATCACAAATTAATGATCTAGAGCGAGTATGCTTTTAGGACAGCAAAACTGTATGCAACCTTATATCCATTGTACTATATACCTTTTTCAGTTTAAAAAATACTGCAGCACGGAGGAAAAGTTATGAAGAATTTTATGCCTCCAATTGTCATGTATTTCGAAAAAGCTTCTGCAAGAAGAAACAAGGACATTAAGTACATTCGACCGTTCAACAAACAAAAAATCTCCCGATTGCATACTATGCAACGATTTAATTCACAAACTCCTTGAGTCCTCAAATATTTTCAGTATCGTCTTCAGTACTTGCGATCTAGCGCAATTAAATTTTTTAGTAGTGCGATTGAGCAAATTTAAAACCCTTCAAAATGAGCCAAGGAAAATCAAAAAATATCAATTAGGACACAAAATACGTATAGCGTGTCACCAGCCTCCCGCCCCGAATCCCACCTTTCTGTGCACTTCTGTTATCAGTACTTGAGATCCAGCGTAATTAAATTTTTTAGTGGTGCATTAGAGCGCATGTGAAACCCTTCGGAATTAGTCAATTAATTGGCACACAAATTTTTATTGCAAAGCAATAGAACGCATTTGAACCCGAAAAAGTTTGCTATAAGCAATTTTACAAATGCCAATTTTTGAAGAAAATCGCACCAGCCCCCCGACCTTGCTTTACCGATAACTTTGTTATGATGGTAGTATAATTCTTGCTATTAATGGTGTAAAGGAGCGCATTTAAAGTCTTTAAGGTTACGTATTTAGAAGTGATATTTTTGAAAAAGCTGTCACAAGCCCCCCTCAACCCCCGCTATTTACACTTACAATAACTCCTACAGTTGTGTAGCGCGAAATTTTTACTTTGTGGTGCAATAGGGCGCTTTTGAGGTGCAATTAAATGGGTTTAGATAAATGCAACAATTAGTGGTGGGGGGCTACTGCAATGGACATGCTTAATTTCAAGCTTCATTTTTAATCGAGTTTTCTTCGAGGACAATTGTATGGATTTTTGTTGTTATTAAAGTTCTTTGTAAATAGAAATATTTTATTAAAAATACAAAAAAGTAATGCAATTTTTTTTAATCCTGTGGAAGTATTAGGTGTGATGATTTCTCTTATGAGAGTCGTGCATGAATTATGTAATTTTTGTTTAAAGTTTGAAGCACGTACTCTACTTGTGAGGGTCGGTCAGTTCTATACTCGCCCCTCCCTGCCCTTAATATTATGTAATTTTTAATTAATAAATCTTTTTTGTCAATTTATTTAGAAGTGATTCAAAAACAAAAATTGTATTTAAATCAAAAACAGTAAAATGAACAAAAAAGAAGAATTTTCAAAAAAATAGTTGAAGTCTTAACCAAAAGAAATTAATTTTTTACCAAGAAGTCCAAAAAGAACAGCTATCCACGGAAGTGTTGAATTTTTAACCAAATAATTAAACACTCAACAAAAAAAGTGATTTTGTACTAAGAAACGAGTGCTCTGCAAACACATAATTTTTTAACAAATAGTTAAATATTCAATCGTAAAGGTTAATTTTAACAACAAAAGACGATTTTCAACAAAACTAATAAATTTTTAACAAAATAGTTCAGTTTCCCACAATGTTCTTAAATTGCCTAATCTACTTATTAAATTTTCAATCAAAAGAATCAATTTGACAAAAATTTTAACAATTTTAGTTTAACAAAACAATTAGGTTTAACAACAAAAAATATGTTTGAAAAAAGTGAATTAATTCTCAAAAACAAATAAATTTTCAACGAAACAGGCAAATTTTCAACCAAAAAGATTTTTCTAAACAAAAAAAGTATATTTTCTATGAAATGCATGAATTACAAACCAAGTAATAAAGTTTCAAACTAAAAAATATCAATTTTCAATCAAAAATAAAATAGTGTTATTTTTATTTTGAAAAATTAATTTTTAATCAAGAAAAAAGACTTATCAGTGAAAGATTTATTTAACTTTTAAAACAAAGATATAAATTTTTTTCTAAAATGATAAACCTTTAACTAAAAACATAAATTTTTAACAAAGTAGTCAAACTCTTCACCAAATATAGTTGAGTTGCTACCTATAATGATTATAAAATGTGCTGTAATTATTATATTATTATTATTGTTATACATTATTCTATAACTGCACTCTACTTGCTGAATTTTAGAGCCGATAATCAAAATTTTTCAGAAAACCGTTCACTCTTCAACCAGAAAATCGGTATTTAAAAAAAAATTAAAATCAACAAAAACGAATTATATTTTAACCATACAGTTGCAGTTTTAATCAAAACAGGTGAAATTTCTAAAATGAAATAACAAAAAATGATGAATTTTCAAATTGTAATCGAAAAGTTTTACTACCAAATTGATAAAGTTTCTATCTAAGAAGACAAGTGTTCATAAAAAAGTTGAATTTTCAAGAAAACAAATAAATTTTTATAAATAAATATTTATTTTGATTATTGATTACTAGGTAGTACTACTATTGTTAGGTAAACTACAATTAATACAATTAATTATACAGCAACATAAATTTTGTTTACGTTTATTGCACTAGGTACTGCTCACATTTTTCTTTCGGATACTTTTTGAAACTTTTCGAGATCTGTATTTACAGCTTTTCATTTCTATCGTAAATAAAAAAAATCCAGAACATTTCTCTCGAATTTAGATATAAATCTTGTAAATATTTAAGGAGAACTTCTAACGATTAGAAAGCTTTTGAAATAACTTTTTTATTCTTATTCGTATTGCTACTGAAAGAATCCAGTGTAGACAAGAGAATCTGTCATTAAAACAAACGTGCGGGTTTCGCCACTTTCTAACATGCGAATACGCAAAGCAGCTTGTCTCTGCTGATCAAAAGCTTCAAGTATTGCATTATAATAATTGCTATTCCGCAAATGTACAGTAACGGATGTTGGAGCAACAATAGAATGATGACGGGTAGCATGCACTTTCTCTCGGAGCATTCCAAACATACCGACTCCACTTCACATTCGTATAAAAATTGCAGTAAACTTAAGCTGTGGACGTGTAAGCCAATTAGGAATTCGATTAATTCCGCAATAAGAGAGTTTTCCTACGAGCATAGAGCCATCCGAAACGTCTACAGTAACATGATCTTGTTCTTGAACATTAATATAAGGAGCATCACGACTACGTGGTGTTGGAGCTTGTTTAATATCATCAAAATCACTAAATGCTCGAGGTTGAACTTCTGTACGGTTGCTGCTTTGCCCAGATCCTTCCGCACCTAATTTTTCAAGAAGAACCCAGTGTTATAAATTTTTTGTACCCCGGAGAAATAACTGCCTATCCTCACTTTTTAATTAATATCCATTTCAAGAAATGTAAATTCAGTAAGAAAACAACAACGTATGATGTGAAAGAGTCAAAGTAGGAATAACGTGCCTGTAAAAAAGATCTACTAAATTTGTTAATAATTACTTTTTGATAGGACGTGTAGTTTTTTTATTCGTAAAAAGCAGCATTGAAGAAAAATAAAAAAAAATGTTTGGAGAAACGATACTGCGAAAAAAAGTAATAAAAATAAAGTTGTCAACCTGAAAAGAGCTATAAAGTTGTTATGAATTATTATTTGATAGGCTGCATTGTGATTGTTTTATTCTTACAAAAAGCAATAAAAAAATTAATATATTTTTTTAAGAAAGACACAAGCTACGAAATGTAATAATTAAAGCAAAGTTGTTCTCCCAAAAAAGAGATACAAATGTGTGTATATTTATTTTACAATGGAGCGCGTAATTTGAGTTTTATTCATAAAAAACAAAATGAAAAATAAAGAAGAATCAAATACAGATTTTGAAGAAACGACACAAGTAACGAAAAAAATTAGTGAACAAAAGTTACTCATCCAAAAAACGGCTAAAACAAATGTGAAAAATAAAAATAAAAATGAAAAAAATTCAAATTTTTAAAGAACAACACAATTTGCAATAAAATATTAAATGACAAAATTGTTTTTTATAGGATGCGCACTTTTTTAGTTATAAAGCAACATAATGAAAATACGTATCTTTGAATATCAATCTATATTATAAATTTAATTAAAGTAAATTCATTGAAATAATCCATTTTTCAGAGTAGCTGGGAATAAAAGTTAATGCAAAATATGAAACAAAGATCAAAGTAATCATCATAAATAAAATTTTTACTTTATTTTGCAATATGTGAATAAACAATCACAGACCAAGGCACAACAATGAATATAATATATATTTGATAGGATAGAGTTGAACTAAATGTAGGAAAGTTCGCATTTCGAAAAAAATCGAGTGCGAAGCACGAGACACGTGACGAGAATGTGTTCGTTGAAGCTGAAGGAGCTTCAACAAGAGAGAACTCACAATCACTACATTACAAGTTGTCTATGATTTGACCTTTAATTTAAAAAAGATCAGTGCATAAATGTGGGGGAAATACAATGACCGCCCTCGTAGCGTAAGATAAATATGTTATCGAGCGCGAAGAGCGAAAATCATCAATTGCGCGCCCTGAGCGCGCTTAAACTTGCAAGCGAAGCAATTCTTTTTGATTAGAAATTGAAAATGTTGTTTAGTTAAATTATCAACTATTATATCTTTGATAAAGAATTTATCTTTTTTGGTTGAAAATTCAATTACTTGCTTGAAAGAAGATTACCACAATTGCTCATAATCAAAATAGAAAATTATCAATTTTATTATTTAGTTAATAGAGTTTGAAAAATAGAAAATCTCAAGAAAGACATATCGTAGAAAATCATTTCTTCAGGAATATATATAAAAAAAATGAAGCTTTGTCGCATGTGTTTAGTGCTATTATTTGACCCTCGCTATCGTCCATCTTGCTAGATGACGGCACATCCTAAAACACCTCAATATTAATTTTGAATCACGCGCGACCTGCAGCCAATAAATGCACTGCGCAAAAGATGGAATATACATAAGGTTGGGGTGGAATCACTGCTATAGGAAGTGTGGCTATTCGCTTGTTTACACTAATCACAACGTAGATACATGATACGAAATTAGATATCAAGACATATTGCCGTGACGTTAACTTTCATATTTTCAGCAAGGCCTGAATAATCCAATTCTGCATTTCACCTTTATTTGCAAATTACGCGTAGCAAATGACAGGCCACAGCGGGTTCGCTTGGTCATTGGTGAACGACGACTGTGGGCGATCACAGCTGATCCCATCCACATGAAAAAACTGAAGTTGAATTTTGTTGTATGTAAAATTTTCTACTGTTAAAGTTTACATGCTATTTAAGGCAAGTTCATCCTACGATCGAATAAAATCTGTAGTCTGCTACTTCCATCAGCAGCAACGGGAAAACGACAAACTGTGATTGAATTCGAGCTTCAAATCAGGACACCAAAATTGAAAAAATTTTTCGCTTACTTCATTGTAATAATAGTCATAACTTTCTACCTCATTTAGATAAGCAGCCTATATATATATATATATATATATTAGAGCATTAGGCCCACTAAGTTAGTTCTAATTC
>JAUELO010014712.1:0-11317 GCA_032357855.1 Amphibolips quercusostensackenii
TTAAAAATGAGGTTCAAGGTCAAATCCAAGGTCATTGTTAGATTCCTCGTTGAAAGTTACTTAAGGTATGACTTTAGTCTTTTTTTTAACAAACCACAGAGATTTCTAGGGGTTTCCATACTTTTTTGCCACCCTGTATAATTATTTTAGATTTTAATATTCTAAATTGTTTTGTTTAAATTTTAAACGTTCAAAATAGTATGATTCTTTTATATTTTCGAAATCATAGAAACTCAAATCAAAATATTTAATTAGTGCGCGATTTTTAGTTTAAAGGATTTGTAATTTTAAAATTTTAAAATATTTGCCTCGAAAATAAATTCAAAGCAATGAAAAATTAAGAAAATAGTTTTTCGAATCTTGGAAACGAAAATTTTCTAGAAAAAGGAATAAATTTTTAATTGAAGAGGTGAAAAGTATGCTTATACAAAAATTATAATCACAGCGATCTTGTTTTTTTTCTAATTTTTTATTTTAAATGTAATATTTAAAAATTGTAAGATTCTTAGTTAAAGACTTGAAAAATAAATCAATAAAAATTGAAAAATATTAATTTGAAAGATTTCAAGCATTAATAATAATAATTCTAAATAAAGTATTAAAAAGTAATTAAATAATTTCTCTCATTTTGAATGGTTACAAGCATTTCGACGAAGTCTAAAAAGTCCGCACACACAGTGAGTCCAAAAAAGTACCCGTAGACAAATTAATTTTCAGGCTACACTATTCATTCGATACAAAGGTTTGTTTTTATATGAAAGTTTTTTAAATTTTTAAAAGAGTTGTGTTATCACATTTTTTGTGAATTGTGTAAAAATTTGTTATTTATCGACAAAGTTGACATTTTTAAAATCTTTTTCCAAGTGCCATTTCTGTTAGGACATTCAGTCAGATTGATAAAAGAAGATCTAAAAATAGTGTTGCAACTATATACGAATCATTTCCAGTTTGTTGAAATAATTTTAAAAATTTCTATTGTGTTATAAACAAATTAATTTAGAAAAGTCGTTTTATGGGATTTGTAGTGTTTAGCTCATTGCAGTTAACAGATTTTGTATAAAATGTGAGAAAAATGTATGTTCTATTACCGATAATTAAAAATAGATGCTTTTTTCTAACTGATTAAACAATTTTTTATAAACAAATTCACAGTTTGGCGACTTTTCAATTAATAGGTTCAGTTTTTGTTAAGGAATCAACTAGGTGTGCCTGTATGATTATTCTTCACTATCATACTTTGCAAATTATCAAAAATTATTCATAATTTAAAAATATTTATAAACAAATTCACTGTTTAGCGATTTTTCGATGGATAGGCTTGATTTTTGTTTACGGAATCAACTAGGGATGTTTTTTCTATGACTCTTTGCTATGATACTTTGCAAATTGACAACGATTCTTCATTACTTAAACAATGTTATAAACAAATTCGCATCGCAACTATTTCAACTATGCTGATTTTTATTTGAACATAAAATGCATTTGTTTATAACAGTTGTTTAAATAATGAATGATCGTTGTCCATTTGCAACGTGTCATAGCGTAGTCATCAAAAAGAAATTCTTAGTTGATTTCGTATACAAAAAATTGATCTTATTCATTCTAACTGTGAGTCTGTTTATAAAAATTGCTTAAATAATAAATAAATTTGGTCAATTTGCAAAGTATCATAGCAAAGAGTCATTAAAAAAAACATCCCTAGTTGGTTTTGTAAACAAAAGTTGAATCTATTCATTAAAAAATCGTTAAACCGTGAATTTGTTAAAAAAATTTGTTTAAATATTTAACAATTAATGTCATTTTGCAAAGTATTATAGCAATGAATCATCGCAAGGATATCCTTAGTTGATTTCGTAAACAAAAATTAAGCTTATTTCTTAAAAAGGCGCTAAATTGTGAATTTGTTTATAAAAATTGTTTAAAAAATTACAAAAAAGCATCTTTTCCTAATTATTGGTAATTAAACATTTATTTCTTTCACATTTTATACAAAACCCATTAATTTTAATGAGAAAAACATTACCAATACCAAAAAATGACTTTTCCTCATTAATTTGTTTATAACAAAATAACAATTTTTTAAACAATTTTGAAAATCTAATCACACAATTCTTTTTTAAAATTTAAAAAGCTTTTATTTAAGAAAAAATCGTAAAACAGTCCGTACATTTAAGTATATTGAAATTTTTAAAAGTTTAAGTATAAAAAGATTTTAATATCACAATTTTTGAAAGTTGTACATTTTTTCAGTTTCCAATTAAAATCGGATTCATTTAATTTTTAACGTTCCGTAGTGGAAATTTTTTTATTTTCAATGTTTCCAATTTAAAATCACTTTATTTAAAACGTTTTTTGTTTTAGTTTTATTAGTTTTTTTTTCTTTTATCAAATTTAAATCGCTATGTATTGAAAATAATTTAAATTAAAAAGTTTTTAATTTTAATAATTTAATTTAAACAATGTCAATTTTAGAAAGTAATCTAAATTTTTTTTTTGAATTTTAAACGGTCGAGGTTTCAAAATTCTTATCTGAAATTATTCAATTGTGAACATTTTTAAATAGTCGTATTTCCGCAATTTTTATTTAAAATCATTAAATTTTGAGATTCTTCGATTCAAACTGAAAATTTTCAACTTTGAATGCTTTGAATTACAAATTATACAATTTTAGCTTTTTTTAAATAAAATTATCTCGTTTTAAAAATTTAAGTTCAAAATTTTTCAATTTTGAGAGATTTTGATTTAAAAAATTTTAATTACAAACACTTTTAAATTCAAATTATTCAATTTCAAACGCTTTTATGTATAAATGATATTTATAAATAAAAAAATATTTAAATGTGTTGATGACAATTATAGTTTAATGCTTCTTCTTTTGTGAACTGATTAATAAATTATTAGCTCATTAATACTTTTCAAAATATTAAATTACATAAAGATTGCATTTTAATTCGTTTCAATCAGGTACATGAATTGATTATTTACTTTAAAGTTATGTAATTTAGTATTGGCTATAATTTGTATGATAAATGTTTATTCATATATAAAATACCTTTATTTCAATTATGTAATTTTCGTCACTGTTTGTGATGTTGTGAAATGAGTATCTAAATTTAATTTTTAAAATTATATACAAATATGTTTTAATTTCTTCTGAAATTGTTATAAAAGGTTACTAATAGATCCAATTTTCAGAAATAAAAGTAAAAATTAGAAAAAATGTGAAGTAAAAATTAATTGAATATTTTTTTCATTTGAAATTAAAAAAAAAATTTTTTTGTCATGTTGTGAAATAAGTATCTAAATTCTGCTTTAAAAATTATAATTACACCATACATTTTACTTTTTTATGAAATTAGTTCAATAAGTTATTATTAATTTAAATTTTTAGAAAAGTATAGAGTAAAAATTATCTTAATGTTTTAATGAAAATAACTTTATTCCTTTTTATGTTGTGAAATGATTAATTAATATGTACATGTATGTTATTTTTTCTGAAATTATTTAAAGGGGTCATTAATCAATTAAATTTATCTAAACGCAATTTCAAATTAAAAAACAAAATAATGTAAACATTATTTGAATATTCCAATGAAACTAATTTTTCAATGCTTATTATGCTGAACATAAATCGATTTTTAAACTCAAGATTCTGTAATTAAATATTGACTATTATTTGTGTACTAAAAGTTTATTTTTTATTAAAAATACTTCCATTACATTTATATAATTTTTTTAAATGCTTGTGCTGTTGTGAAATGAGCATCTGAATTTAATTTATAAAATTATTACGCACATATGTTTTAATTTTTTTTGAAAATAAGTACAAAAGGTTATTAATAATTAAAATTTTTAGAAATAAAGCCTGAAGTTAAAAAAAATAAAGTTCAAATTATTTTAATATTTTCATGAAAACATTTGCTTAATGCTTTTTATGTTGTGAAATGATTAATTGATTACTGACTGAATTATTTTTTTCACACTATTAAATTACATAAAGATTGAATGTCAATTTTTCTTCATTAGTTAACATAAACTGATTACTTATTATAATTTTCTGTAATTAAATATTGGCTATAATTTGTATAATAAAAGTTTATTCAGATTCAAAATACCCCTATTCTAGTTACATAATTTTTTTAATGTTTCTGATGTTGTGAAATGAGTGCATTCTGTTTCTAAAGTTATATATGTACATGTGTTTTAATTTTTTTCTGAAATAAATTTAAAAGTTTATTATTAATTTAAATTTTCAGAAAAGTATTATTAAAAAATTATTTGAATGCTTTAATAGAGATAACTATTTGATGGTTTTTATATTCTGCACTGATTATATAATTATTAGCTGATTAATTCTTTTATCCAATATTAAATTAAATAAAGATTGAGTTTTAATTGTTTTCTATTGAGTAACATGAATCCATTGTTTACTTGGAGGTTATGCAATTGAATATTTCGTTACAATTATATATTTTTTTTAATGTTTGCGATGTTATGAAATGACTACCTAAATTTAATTTTCAACATTATATAGACTTCCAAAATTAAAGAAATTTTAAAATATCATTTGGGCCCAACATAATAAAATATTACTTATATAGCATTATGAGGTCACCAAGTTTTATTAAAATTCAACGACCACTTGCGGATTCTGATATTTCTGACGTGTATTGGCCCTAATTAATAAATTAATTTTTCATAAATTAAAGTTTAACAAAATATGTATATAAAATAAAAATTATTTAAATGTTTCAATAAAAATAATTGTTTAATGCTCTTTATATTCTAAACTGATTAATTAATTATTAACTGCATATGTTAAAACTTGAATGTTTTGATGTTAGTTTTAATGGTTATTGATTAATTAAAATTTTAGAAATGGAAATTAAAATAAAAAAAGAAATATTCAGTAAATATTATTTGCATGTTTCAATAAAAATTATAGTTCAATTTTTTCATGTTTTGATCTGATTAATTGATTATTATTATTTGGTTAATTTTTCTCGCAATATAAAATTACATAAAGATTCAACCTTGATTTTTGTCAATTAGGTACATAAATTAATTATTTCCTTTAAGGTTATGTAATTGAATATTGGCTCTAAATTGTATAATTAGAGTTTATTTATATTTAAAATACTTTGATTTTAATTATATAATTTTTGTTAATCTTTTTTGTGATGTTGTGAAATGAGTCTCTGAATTCAGATTATGAAAATTATATGTAAATATGATTAAATTTTTTACTAAAATTAGTTTAAGTTTTTTATTAATAATTCAAATTTTCATTAAAATATAAAGTATTGAACTGATTTATCAATAACTGGTTTATTTTAACAATAATAAACTGCACAAAGATTGAATTTTTGTTGTTGTTAAGTAACATAAATTGTGTATTTACATTACAAATTATGTAAAATAATATTAGCTGTAATCTGAATAATTGAAGTTTACTTATATTTCATACATATCTCTCTATTACTGCATTTTCTCGTCTATTGTTTTCCGCTCGTTATTAACAAAAGGTGCAAATTCAAGCATGCTGCCACATTTTCCATCATTAGTCGCAAATAAGTAAATATTTGTAAAATATTTAGTATTTTAAAGCCCTGATTTACAAAAATGTCCGTGAAAGTACCCCCAAATAGCATTGTACAAAATTTTACTTTTTTCACAATATTAAATTACGTAACCTAAAAGTGCAGGAACAATATATTTTAATGATTTATCAATATATTTTGATGCATTGCTTATTAATTTCGTAATGATGTATTGGTAGTATTTAAGGTATTATAATTGATTTTGTAAGTTTTTAAAAACTTTCAACAAATAAATAGTTATTCAAAAATTATGTAAATGGTAAAAATTTAAAGTAAATGCGCGCGCCTGCGCGCGCGTATAATAGTCTAGTGTTCTTTAAAAGAACGTTTTTAAAAACGAATATTCAAGAAAGTCAATTTGTGTGACATAATTTCATATATATTATATTATAATATAATATATATAATATAATAATATATTATAATAATTTGACATTATATATATATATATATATATATATATATATATATGTTATAAAACTATAGGAAATATTTGTATGTCATGCTAATATTAATTAAAAAGCAGAATTAAATTTAAAGTTAATTATTGAGGAATTATTAACATATATTTATCTTTATATTTTTGAAAAACGATTGTATATTAAAAAAAAATGAAACTCTAATTAACATATCAATCCAGCAATCTTCAGAGTTTATTTAACTCTTAATCTTTTTCTAATTTTTTTCTTAAATCCAGTAAAAGATGAAAATTCTTTTTTCAAAAATTATCCTGAATCACATTGAACAAGAATTAAAATTTTATTCTGAATATGTTCACTGATTTCAAAAAATTACTTTCTTGTTTAAGGACAGAACGTATACTGGTGCCAGTATTTTAATACAACCTAAACTTGAAAAAAAATACGGAGATTTGTCTTTTTGGCTATAAAATTCAAATTTCGGCTTTTTAGTTAAAAATTTGACTATTCGGTTGAAAATTCAACTACTTAGTTAAAAATTCAATTACTGCGTAAAAGTTGAATTAATTTGTTACGCAATTATTTTATTTGAGATTCACCTCTTTGGTTTAAAGTGTAACTTTTTTGTTAAAAATTAATTTCTTCAAAGGATAAAAATTAATTTTTGTATCTGTAAATTTAACTTATTTGTAACATATTAATGACTTTTTTAAATATATTTTTTAAGCTTTATACTTTAAATTAAGAAATAATCTTTTTGGTTTGAAATTGTTTTTTTTTGTTTAAAATTGATTTTTTTAATTTAAAATTTAACTATTTCAATTAGAGATTTATAATTTTTGTTTAAAATTCATCTAGTTTCTGTTGAAAGTTTAATTTCTTAGTTGAAAATTCATTTTATTGGTTGAATATTTGAATATTTAGTTGAAAATTCGTTCTCTTTTGGTTGAAAATTAATTTTTTCTACTCAAAGTTTAACTATTTTACTGTTAGTTAAAATTGATGGTATTTGGTTGAAAATTCAACTACTATTTTGTAAAAATTTGATATTTTTTGCTACAAAATTCAACTGTTTTGTGCTTTATGAGAAATTCACTTCTTCTATTGAAAATTTCTCGATTTGGCTTGGAAATTTAATTATTTATTTATTTTTTTAGAAATTTAAACTTTTTTAATTCAAAATAGAACTATTTTATTTTTAGCTAAAATTTATTTTTTGAATGAAAATTCAACTACTTGGATAGAAGTTAAACCACTTTGTTAAAGTATATTTTCTTGTTTAAAAGTTCAACTCTTTGGTTACAAATATAACTATTTTGTTGAAAATTCTTTTTTTCATTGAAGATTCATGATTTTAATTGAAAATTAATTGTTTTATTAAATATTTGTCTTTTTGGAAAAAAATCATTATTTGCGGGTTGAAAGTTCCTGATTTTGGTTATGAATTCATCTTTCTAGGTTGAAAGTTAAACAATTTGGTTAAAAATTCAACTATTTTGTTAAAAATTGTATTTTTTGTTTTGAAAACTCAATTCACCATTTTTGTAAAAATTAAACTGTCTTCTAAACAAATTAATTATTTCGTTAGAAATGCAAATTTTTTTATTGGAAATTTAATTATTTAATTGGAAATCAAACTTAAATTAGCCTTTATTTCATTTTTTTTTTCATTTTTCTTCTTTTGATAGCAAATCAACCTTTGTCGTTAAAAGTATAACTATGAGATCAAAAATTTCATTAAAAATTTAATATTTATTTGAAAATTCATGTGTTCTATTGAAAATTATTCTTTTTGGGTAAAAAATTAATATTTTTGGTTCAACTTTTATTTGTGTGTTTGAGAATTAGTTGTTTTTTATTAAAAAGTATTTTTTATAACTAAAAATTTAAGTATTACGTTTTTGTCGAAATTGATCTGTTTAGTTACAAATTTAACAATTTTGTTGAAAACTTTTTTTATTCGGTTACAATCTTATTTCTCTAATTTAAATTAATCTACCCAATTTTTTATTAACAATTTATCTTTTTGAAATGAAAATCATCGATTTTGATAAATTTGTTTTTCTTGGTAGAAAATTCGTCTTCTGGGTTGTAAATTCAACTATTTCGTTAAAAACATATTTTTTAATGGAAAGTGCATCATTTCAGTCAAAGATTTATTTCTTTTGTTAAAAATTCAACAAATTTTGTTGAAAATTCGTTTTGTTTGTTAAAAATGAATATTTTCTGCTAAAAATGTAGCTATTTCATTTTTGCTAGAAAATTGATCTTCTTTAGTCGAAAGTTTATTTGTTTTGTTGGAAGCTTATCTTTTATGTCGAAAATTCAATTATGAATATTTTTGGGTTGTAAATTCAACTTTAAAAAAAAAATCATTTTTATGACTTAAAAATTTAACATTTTCGATTAGATTTTTTTTCATTATTAATTAAAAAACCTTTCTTATTTGGAAATTCAACTCTTTTGTTAAAAATTCGTATTTCTTGGTTTAATTCATTCATTTTTTTGAATTAAAAATTCATCTTGTTGGTTCCAAATTTTACTATTTTGTTCAAAACTCTTTTTTTTTTAAATTTGTATTTCTTGGTATAATGTATTAATTTTTTTTAATGAAAATTTATCTTGTTGGTTCTAAGTTTTACTATTTTGTTCAAAACCCTTTTTTTTTTAAATTCAACTCTTTTGTTGTAAATTTGTATTTCTTGGTATAATGTATTCATTTTTTTTTTGATGAAAATTTATCTTGTTGGTTCCAAATTTTACTATTTTTCAAAACTCTTTTTTTTTACTGAGATTTCGAATATTTGGTTGAAATTTCATGTATTTTGTTGAACATTCGTCTTTTTCGTAGAGCATTAATGTTTTTAACTATAAATGTGAATATTCTATTTTGGATAACAAATTTATAATTTTATTAAAAAATGTATCATTTTTAATAAAAAATGCAACCATTTGGTTAAAAATATATGCGTTTTGTTGGAAAATTCAAAATTTTTTGGTAGAGAATAAATCTTTGTAGTAGAAAATTCATCTTTTTTGTTGATACTTCAATCTTTTGGTTAAAAATTCATATAGTTTGTTGAATATTCATCTTTTTTATTAAAAATTAATAGATTAGGATCAAAAATTCAACTATTTTGTAGAAAATTTGACTTTTCGGCTTGAAGATTCAACAATTTAAATGATTTTTTCTTTCTTTAATTGAAGAATCTTTCTTAGTTAAAAATGTAACAAAGAAAATTTGGTTGACATTTGTTTTTTTATTGGATGTGGGGACAAAAGTCAAAAAGACAGCTCTAGACAAATTAGTATTTATTTTTAACAAAAAAACGGAATTGATACGTAAGTCATGACGTTTCGAAACAAGACTTGTTTCCTCATCAGATAAAATTAATCTAAAATGTATAATGTATAAATAATTAATACAAAACTTAAGCATAAAATAATAAAAAATCTTAGTTATCAAATTTTTTTCTCACCTAATTGTTGTAATCACCGAAGACAGTAAAACAGCGTTAATGAATTGTGTTCCTCTTTCTCGGCTTCTTTTAATTTTCCTTTAGAATCTGATCAAATCTCTTGACACTTTTTGAAGCTCTAGAAAATAAATTGCAATTCTTTTAAATACCCTAAAATCTTTCAAATCCTTTCAAATCACTTCAACTTACTAAAATCAACTACAAATTAATTGGAATGTTTTAAAATGTCCTAAACATTCTTTAAAAATCCATTCTATTTTGTTGGAAATATATTTTAACTCCTTTAAAATTAATTTAAATTATTCAAAGCAAGTGAAAATTCACTGGAATGTTTAAAAATAACCCAAAACCTGTTTGAAATTTCTGGAAATACTTTGAAATATTTAAAAATCTTTGAAACTCTACAAAATCTACAGAATTTGTTGTCGGTGATCGGTGACTTGTATCGTCTTTGAGCTCTGAGGGCGATATCGAACACATCCTGTTATCCCCAGGACCAAGATCAACATCATCTGGAATTGTAAAAAATTTTTAAAAACCCCATTTTATTTTGTTTGAAATATATTTTAAACTTCTTTCAAATCAATTTAAATTATTTAAATCAAATAAAAATTCATTGAAATGTTTACAAATGCCCTAAACCCAAAACTTGTGTAAAAATCTTTGAAAATTCATTAAGATATGTTGGAAATATTTCAATCCCTCAAAATCACTAAAATCCTTGGAAATCCCTTAAAAATTATAATTCTTAAATACTTAAAAATTTTCAGTAAAATGTCTGTGAATAAAAATGTAAATAAATACTAACCAGAAAAACTTGTTGTCGGTAATTGGTGACTTGTATCGTCTTTGAGCTCTGAGGGCGATATCGAACACAACATCTTAACTCCAGGACCAGAATCCACATCATCTGAAATTGCAGGGAATTCTTGAAAACCCATTTTATTTTCTTTGAAATATATTTTAAACTCCTTTCAAATCAATTTAAATTATTTAAATCAAGTGAAAATTAATTGGAATGTTTAAAAATGCCCTAAACCCAAAACTAGTGTAAAATCTTTGGAAATACCTTGACATATTTAAAAATCTTTGAAACCCTACGAAATCCCTGAATTCTTGTAAATAAAATCTTTGAAAAATCATTAAAATATGTTGGAAATATTTCAATCCATCAACAGCACCAAAATACTTAAAAATCCTTAAAAATTAAAATTCTTAAATACATTGAAATTTTCAGTAAAATGTCATATTATTTAAAAAAAAAACTTTCCAGAGATCTGACTTTTTGGTACAGTTACCTTAAGCTTCTTCACTTGATCAAAATATTTGCATTTTTAATTGTTGAAAACTACTTCAATTAAACTACTACGGTGGTGCAGTTAAAAATTCTTGCAATTTGAAATTGCTTCTATATTTGTGAATGTAGCATTTTTAGTTCGTGTCCGGTCTAAAATACCTACATCACCGACTTTGTTTAAAAAACCAGTTCATGTCTACACGAAATCAGATATCGAGTCGAATGTTGGGCGAATTAAACAAATGTACTATAGACGGTTTTTCTAGTCATAATTGTTTATAATTATAAAATAAAAATGTGAACACGTTGGACTATATTTTGTAAAAAGTAAGCGTCGGGAAAACAATCGCAGACCAAAGATAGAAACATACACTACGTATTCAGTAATTGAAAGCGAAATTATATGATCTTTATTTCTTATTATCAACATCTATATTTTGAATTAATTATATCTGGGTATTACGATTAGTAATTATCTCTGATTTTAAAAGTGAATTTAGCCATCCTTCTTGATTATTAAAC
>JAUELO010014767.1:0-11315 GCA_032357855.1 Amphibolips quercusostensackenii
GGCCTCTCAGGCTGCCGCTACTCGCAAGGACACAGAGTTGTGGGTTGCTAGTTGCGCTTCTACGACGCGGCGACAGCAAACCCACAAGGAGGAACACCACCGCCTTCAGTAAGGTCCACCTTAGACTAAAAAAAAAAAAAAAGGTCCTTATCAGGCCGCAAGATGAAACCGGTGCGCGCTCACGTCCAACTGCACTGAGCAGCACATGATGATATCCACAGGCTTCCTTAGCCGTGACTTTTCTAATAGAAGAGATAAATTTTCAACATAGAATAAAATTCATAGTTTAATTCTCAGACAAATAAGTTTTCAGGCAAATAAAATAAATTTTCAAGTAAATGAGTGAATTTTCTCCCAATAAAATGATTTGAAAAAGAAAAGATTAATTTTCTACCAAAGACGAATAATTTTTAAAAAAATACATGAATTTTCAAACAAAAGATTTAATTTTCTATCCAAAAAAGACAAATTTTTAACAAAATAGGTGAATTTTTCTACTAAAAAAGATAAATTTTTAATAAGGAATAAAACACATAGTTTAATTTTCTGTTAAACACATGAGTTTTTAAGCAATATAAATAAATTTCTAAATAAACAAATAAATTTTCTGCCAAAAAGATTAAATGTCTATAAAAAAAATTCGTCATAAAATTCTGTTGAAGTTATAATTAAAAAAATTAACTTTTGAAAGAATCTAATTTTTGACCAACAAAATAATATTTTAACCGAAGAGATTCATTTTCAACCGAAGAGGAATAACTTTTAACTAAATATGTGAATTTTCACACAAAATGTTAAATTTTTTACTTACAAAAGACAAATTAACAAGAAAATAGATGAATTTTCTACTAAAAAAGATAAATTTTCAACAAAGAATAAAATACATTGTTTAATTTTCAGTTAGACACATGAGTTTTCAAGCATTTTAAATACATTTTTAAATAAACAAATGAATTTTCTTCCAAAAAGATTAAATGTCTATTAAAAAAATTCGACCTTCTGAACTTCTTTGTTTTATCTTGTGTTGCTTGGTTCATAATTTAAATTTTCGATTTTGATAGCATTTTAGAAAGTTAAAAAAACGGCCTGTCCTATGAAAATGGATGAACGAAATTTTGTAGCTAGGTTTTGTAATATTCGTCCTGATAAACATTATATTTTATCTTGTATCGTTTTTCTAATCATTTTAATTTCATTTTTTTTTAATTTTATTCTTACCATGAAAACAAAAACTACGCGACGTATAAAAAAATTATTAATAAAAAGTGTTAAGACCTTTTTTGGTTGAACAACTTTTGTGAATTCATTTTTTTTGTATCTTGTGTCATTTTACCAAAAGTTAAATTTTTTAATTTTTAATGTTATTTTTTATGATTGAAACAAAAACAACGCGTCCTACCAGAAAATGGTTAATAAGAAATTTGTGTATCTTCTTGGAGTAAATAACTGTTATTCACTCAATTATTCGCACCTTGTGTCGTTTTTCCAAAACTTTAACTTTTCTATTTCTATTGCTATTTTCTTACGATTCATTTTTTTTTCGTATATGCACAGTTTGATCGCGAAATGGAATTTTTTATTTTTTAGTGTCTTTCTTAATGGTTAAAACCAGAACTGCTGATCAAAAATTGCTGTTTAATAACATCGATCTTTTTTTCGGTCCCTAGCAACGTGTGCCAAAGCGCAACCACGATATATTCAGTTTTCACATAGAACTGATATCTTGCATAGTTTGACCAAAAAATTAAATTTTTGATTTTTCATTATTTTTTGTGCAATTAAAATGAGAATTTTTGATTTTTTTTTAATTCAAAAAGTTGTTATAATAATCTTTTAGGGCATTAAAAAGAAACGTTTTTCATCTCTTGACATTTTTTCATATCGTGCGTTAGCTGGCCTATAATTATCCTTTTCGTTTGTTTTTTGGAATTTTGAAAATGCTATAACCCTGATAATTTTCTTTTTCATCGAAAAAATTTGTAAAGATAAATTGTTCAAATTTTTGAGTACTATAAACAGTCGCACATAAAATTTGTGAATGTTGAAAAAAATGGTCTCCAAAATTTTCAAAATGCTCAACTTTTTGGATTTTCATCCAAAATGTCTGTCAAACAAACGTGACCTTCAGTTTCTGATACTAAAAGAGTGTACCAAAAGCCAAAATGATAGATTAATTTTTTTAAAATTTATCGTGCCCACAGGAATACAGACAGACAGACATGCAGACATACAGACAGACCTATTCGTAAAAACCTGTTTTTCGGGTTCAGGTGGTCTCAAAACGTAGACATTTGACAAGAAAAAAGGGGGGGGTCAAATTTTACACAAATCTAATACCTTCTCTGCTGGGAATGTAAGAAAGTGGTCTAAAAAAATTTAAAAATGCTCTAACTTTTGGAATTTCCATCTAAAGTATCTGGTTAACGAACTTAATTTTTTTTTGGTCTCAAAAACTGTGTGCCAAAGAAAAATCAAATCCGAGTAATTTTGCAAAAGTTATCCGTCATACAGACCACAACGACGACGACAGACAGACAGAGACAATCGTAAAAACGATTTTTTCGGATTCAGGGGGTCTTGAAACGTGGAGATTTGAAGAAATCCGCAAAAGTGAGTTTTCGCACAAAACTAATACCTTCTAATTATGATGAGACTGTAAAAATTAATTAACAAAATTTGTTCTCCCAAAAAATATCTGTAAATTTGTTCGGAATCATGTCTTGATGAAACGCGTAGTTTTCGTTTTAATCGTGAAAAATAAAATTAAAAATTAAAAAATTGAATTTTTGGACAAACGACACAAGCTACTAAAAAATATGAATAGGTAAAAATTGTGTACCAAGAAAAGATCTAAAAATTTCGTATCATTCACTTTTTGATACGGTATGTAGTTTTTTGTTTTAATAGTAAAAAATAAGATTACAATTTCTTAAAGAGTGTGGAAAAGCGACGCTACGTAAGAAAAAAAAATTAATTTACAAAATTTGTTCTCCCAAAAAAGATCTGTAAATTTGTTTTCAATCATGTTTTGATGAAACGCGTAGTTTTCGTTTTGATCGTAAAAAGAAAATTAAAAATCAAAAACTGAATTTTTGGACAAGCGGCACAAGGTACTAAAAAATATGAATAGGTAAAAATTGTGCACCCAGAAAAGATCTACAAATTTTGTATAATTTACTTTTTGATAGGGTGCGTAGTTTTTTGTTTTAATCGCACATAATAACATTAAAATTTTTTAAAGACTTTGTGGAAAAGCGAAACTAGGTAAGAAAAAAATTAATTATCAAAATTTGTTCTGCCAAAAAAAGATATATAAATTTGTTCTGAATCATGTTTTGATGAAACGCGTAGTTTTCGTTTTAATCGTAAAAAATAAAATTAAAAAAATTGAATTTTCGGACAAACGACACAACCTACTAAAAAATATGAAGAGGTAAAAATTGTGCAACTAGAGAAGATCTACAAATTTTGTATTATTCACTTTTTGATAGGATGCGTAGTTTTTTGTTTAATTCGTAAAAAATAAAATAAAAATCTTTAAAAGAATTTGTGGAAAAGCGACACTAGGTAAGAAAAAAATTAATTAACAAAAGTTGTTCACCCAAAAAAGATGTGTAAATTTGTTATAAATAATTTTTTGATGGATCACGTAGTTTTTGTCCTAATCGTAAAAAATAAAATTAAAAATTACAAAAATTAAATTTTTGGACAAGCGACACAAGCTACTAAAAAATATGAATAGGTAAAAATTGTGTACCCAGAAAAGAACTAAAAATTTCGTATCATTCACTTCTTGATAGAGTGCGTATTTTTTTGTCTTATTTGTAAAGAATAACATTAACATTTTTAAAAGAATTTGTGGAAAAGTGACCCTAGGTAAGAAAAAAAATTAATTGACAAAATTTGTTCACCCAAAACAGATGTGTAAATTTGTTATAAATAACTTTTTAATGGATCGCGTAGTTTTTGTCCTAATCGTAAAAAATAAAATTGAAAATTACAAAAATTAAATTTTTGGACAAGCGACACAAGCTACTAAAAAATATGAATAGGAAAAAATTGTGTACCCAGAAAAGAACTAAATATTTCGTATCATTCACTTTTTGATAGAGTGCGTAATTTTTTGTTTTACTTGTAAAGAATAACATTAACATTTTTAAAAGAATTTGTGGAAAAGTGACTCTAGGTAAGAAAAAAAATTAATTAACAAAATTTGTTCACTTAAAAAAGATCTGTAAATTTGTTATTAAAATTTTTTTTATGGATCGCGTAGTTTTTGTCTGAACCGTAAGAAATAAAATTAAAAAATAAATTTTTGGGACAAACGACACAAGCTACTAAAAAAGATGAAAAAATAAAAATTGTGCAACCAGAAAAGATCTACAATTTTTTTATTATTTACTTCTTGATAGAATGCGTAGTTTTTGTTTCAATCGTTAAAAATAAATAATTTTTGTTTAATGGTGGAAAAACCTTACAAGGTAAGAAAAAAATTAATAAACAAAATTTGTTTAAACAAAAAAGATTTAGAAATTTTATGTTAATTATTCTTTCGTGCAATGCATATTTTTGTTTAAATCGTAAAAATGACATTAAAATGAACAAATTAATTTTTTAGAAAAAAGCCGCAAGGTACAAAAAAAACTAATAAACAAAAGATTTTCACCCAAAAAAAGATCTGTAAATTGGTTGATTATCATGTTTTGATTGAACTCGTAGTTTTTGTTTAAATCGTAAAAAATAAAATTAAAAATTTTAATTATTAATAAACGACACAAGCTGCCATAAAATATAAAAGGATAAAAATTGTGCGCCCAAAAAAATACACAATTTTTTTACTATTTACTTTTTGATAGGGTGCGTAGTGTTTGCTTTAATTGTAAAAAATAAAATTACATTTTTTTTAATTGTAGAAAAGCGACACGAGGTAAGAAAAAAATCATAAACAAAATTTGTGAATCCAAAAAGATCTACAAATTGTGCATTAATTATATTTTGGTAATATATGTATTTTTTGTTCAAATCGTAAAAATAACATCGAATGGAACAAATTAATTTATGAAAAAATGACACCAGGTGCAATAAAATGTTAGTTTACAAAATTATATTTTCATAGAATGCGCACTTTTTTTTTTAATTATGAAAACAAGAAAATAAAAATACATCTGTTTCACTGTCAATGCATATTAACAATTGTAATAATATACATTTATTGAAATATTACATTTTTTAGGGTAGCTGAGCATCAAAATGAATGCAAAATAAAGTACTAATATTAAAGTAATCATGAAAAATAAAATTTGTACTTCATATTGCAATATCGGAATAAGCAGAGTCAGACTGAGGTACAGAAATAAATGTAATATACATTTTATATGCAGAAAAGTTCGCACTTTGGACAAAATCGAGAGCGAAGCACGAGATATGTGATGACAATGTGTTTGTTAAAGCCGAAGGAGCTTTACCAAAAAAAATTCACAATCACCAAATTACAGTTGTCATTACCTTCAATTTTGAAAGGTTTTTGTGCAAATGTTGTGGTACCACAAAGACCGAGCGCGTAGCGCAAGGTAAATACATTATCGAGCGCGAAGCGCGAAATCCAAAAAGCGCGCGCCACAGGCGCGCTCAAACTTGCGGGCGACGCGAGCCGCGTAATAGCGCGCGATGAGAATGTGCCCGCGCGGCGGGCAGATTTTTTTGTTTTTAATTATTTAAAATTGTAGAATTTTGAATTTTTAATCTATAAAACGAAAAAATTCTTAATTAAAAAAATTACAATTAATTCATAATCATGATAAATTAAGAATTTCCATTTTTACATCTTTAAAATTCAGGAATTTCATACTGCAAATCGTAACAGTTAAAGAACTTTCAATTAAAAATCTTCAAAGTTGTCGAAGTTTGAATTTCTATTATTTAAAATTGAAAAGTTTTTAATTTTAGTAATTTAAAATTAAAAGTCATTAAATTATCAATAAATTGAAAATTTTGATATAGTTTTTCAAATTGCATGTAAAATAATTTTAAATGCAGTGTTGGGGAAGTTCCTTAAAAAAAGGAGTTAGTTACAGCCACAGTTACTTTATGAAAATAATAACATGTTACACAATTTCCACTCACTGATTCAAGTAATTTAGAGTTCCTTTTTTTTATATACGAAAACATGTTACATATGTAAAAAATATAAAGAATTTAAAAAAAATGAATCATTGTTGTCATTTTTATTGTACAAAAGTGAAGAATTTGCAATTAAAAAAAATTAAATTAAATATCTACATTTTAATTCTTAATCTTCAAAATTTACCTATTCTGAAAAAAGCATTCAGAATTGCGTCATTTTTCTATCATGCACATTATATATTGAAAAGTCTTTAATTCAAAATATTCAAAATTGAAGAATTTTAAATTGGAAATCGTTAAAATTAGAGAACTTTTTATGGTAAATTTTCAGAACTGAACTATTCCAAAAACATACGTTCAAAATTACATACCTTTAAAATGTAAATTTTGAAAATTAAATAACTTGCGATTCTATATTTTACAAATTCAAAAATTTTAAATTCTTACCCTTGAAAATTGTAGTGCTTTGAATTTCAAATATATAAACTTGAAGTATTTTTAGTTTTCTAAATTCATCATCAATTAAAAATTATGCAACTTTTAAGAGATTTAGAATATTGAAAACTCTTGACTTTTGATCTTTAAAATCATCACAATTTAGAAAATTTTATTTATGATTCATTCAAATGAAAGAATTAAAAATTGAAGAATTTTCAATCGTAAATTTTCAAAACTGAACTATTCTAGGAAATGTTCAAAATTGCATACCCTTAAAACATAAATCTTGAAAATGGAATATTTTTCAAATCTGTATTTTTAAAATTCAAAAACTTTTAATTATGACTGTTTAAAATTGTAGAAATTAAAAATTTTGGATATTTAAATAAATTAAAAATGATGCAAGCTTTAAGTTTAAAAAAAAAATTCTGTAATTTAGATGACTTAAATTGGAAATCACCAAAATATTTAAGAAATTCTATACATATGTCTTTTAAATTTAACATTTTTCAATTGTAGCTCTTCAAAATTGAAGAACTTCATATTGTGAATCATTTAAAGTAAAAAGTTTTTCACTTTGACAATTTACAATTGAAAATGATGTAACTTTTATGCATTACACTGAAAATCTCTTCAATTTGAAAGATTTATATAATTGCTACCTTGACTTCTCATTTCCAAAATAATCAAAATCATTCAAATTTAGGCATTTTTATTTATACAACTTTAAAATTTAAGAGTTTTCAATTTTGAAAATATACAATAAAAAGTTGTGCAAGTTTTAAGTTTTACAATTCTGTAATTTTAATGATTTGCATTTAAAATTTCATCAATTTTGAACATTTGGAATTAAAAACTCTTAAATTTTGATTATCAAAATCAAGACGATTGACAAATTTTTTTGTGCATCTATAAAATTTAAGGACTTTAAACTGCAATTTTAAAAAATTAAAGAACTTTCAATTGTAACTCTTCAAAATGGTAGAAGTTTGCTTAAACATTTTTTTTAATCGGAGACTTTTTAATTTTGAAAATTCACAATTAAAAATTATGCAAGTTTTGAGTTTTAAAAATAAACATTCTGTGATATTGATGATTTATAACAGAAATTCCTTTCATTTGGAAGACTTACAATTAAAAACTTGACTTTTGATCTTAAAAATCATGAGAATATTGAAGAATTTTTATTTAAATATATTTAAAATTAAACAGTTTTCTATTATAAGTCGTCAAAATTGTAGAACTTCGAACTATTAATCCTTGAAAATACGTTTTTTATTTCAGTGATTTACAATTAAAAATTCTGTAATTTTGATGAATTATATTATGTGACCGAAGTTTGCAACGTTTATAATAGAAACTATAAGATTTCCGAAATTACTTATACTAATTATTTGCACCTGGTGCCAGATAAAACAAAAATTAGTTTCATCCCAATAATCCCTAACAGCCGACTAAGTTTTACCCACCCACAAACTTTAAAAATTATACCGAAAATTAAAAATCAAAAATTTATTTTCGTTTTTTAACGTTGCAAACTTCAGTTTCGTATTATATTCGAAGTCACTTTCAATTAAGAAGATTTATTGCTGAAAACTTGACTTTTTATTTCCAAAATAATTCAAACCATCAAAAATTTAAAAAAATGTTATTCATACATCTTTACGATTGAAAATTCAAATTTTAAAAAATTACAATTAAACATTATGTAAGTTTTAAGTTTTACCATTAAAATTTCTGTAATTTCAATGACTTTCATTCTAAATTTCATCAACTTGGAAGATTTAGAGTTGAAAACTCATAACTTTTGATCTTCAAAATCATGAAAATTTAAGAAATTTGTTTATACACCATTAAAATTGAAGAATTTTAAACAGCAAATAATTAAAATGAAATATCTTTCAATTGCAAATCTTCAAAATCGTAGAAATTTAAATTGTGAATCTTTAAAATTAAAGATGTTTTAATTTTGCCAATTAACAATTAAAAATTGCACATTTTTAGTTCTGTAATTAAACATTTTGTAATTTTGATACTTTATATTCAAAATTTCTTCAATTTGGAAGATTTAGAATTGGAAATTAGACATTGATTTTCAAAATCATGCAAATTCAAAAAATTTTCATTATAAATCTTTAAAATTCAAGTATTCAAAAAATTTTTTTCAAACTACATACCTTTAAAATGTTATTGTTAAAAATTGAGAAATTTATAACACTGCATTTTCAAATTTCAAGAATTTTTAATTTTAACTCTTTAAAATTGCAGAACTTTAAATTGTAATTCTATAAATGGAACAGATTTCAATTGTAAGTCATTAAAGTTGTAGAGCTTTGAATTTATAATCATTAAAAATTAAACGCTTTTTATTTTGACGATTTACAATAAAAAATTCTGTAATTTTTATGCAGTATATTCGAAATTTCTTTAATTTGAAAGACTAAAAATCTACCCACAGCGCGGGCACATTCCCAACGCGCGCAGCTCGCTTTGCTCGCAAGTTTGAGCGCGCCTAGGGGTCGCGTCTGTCTGATCACGCGCTTAGCACTCGATAATGGGTTGCCTCGCGCTTCGCGCTCGGATATTTATTCTTTGAGCTTGGAATGCTTGAATCAAACTTCATCAAGAATCCCAGTATCTGTATACAGCTTCATATTCTGAATTTTCTACGTAATTACGTACAGTCAAAGATTGATTTATATTTATTTTTTGAATTACTTAACAATAATAACCTGAAATCTTTTCTTCAGACATTCTTCCCTATCACGTGTTGCTATGCTAAAAATAGGATTTTTGTCGTTATATTCTTTTTAATGGACGAAACAAAATAGCCTACAAGTCTTCTTTTAGACTTTTTACGTATATCTCACGTATCTTCCAAGAAATGTTGTAAGAATTTTTAAACGCTGAAATTCATCCAAAAACTTTTCCCCATATTTCGTGTCGTTTAGCTCCAAATTTAAATTTTCAAGTTTTTATACTATTTTCGACAAATAAAAGCAAAATGAAAAGTCTTATAGAAAAATGGTTTGAATACATTTTGTAGAACTTTTTGAAGGCTCATTTCCTTGTTGAAATTTTTTTCCGTATCTGACATGCTTTGTTTTGAAATTTTAATTTTCGATTTTCTGAATAGTACTTTGGATAAATAAAACAAAAATAAAAAGTACTACAAAAAAATAGTTGAAACAAATTTCGTAGCACTTTCAAAACCTCTAATTGCACTTCAAGACTTTTCCTGGTATCTCACGTCATTTGGATAAAAATTTCAATTTTATATTTTGTTTACAGTATTTTCGATAAATGAAACCGAAATAATAAGTCCTATAAAAAATAGTATTAAAAAAAATTTTAGGACTTTTTGAAAACTACAATTCTTCATTTGAACTTTTTTACTTAGCTGACGATTGACAGACAGACGCCATCGCCAAAACTTGATTTTTGGCTTCAGGGGGTCTCAAAACGTGGAGATCCGTTGAAAAACTGAGGTGTGAAATTTCTGTCAATTTTAATACTTTCTCAATCATGAATGATGAGGACGTCAAAATTAAAAACTTGACTTTTGGTATCCAAAATCATCAAAATTCAAGAATTTTTACTTACAAATCTCTGAAATTTGAGTTTTTAATTGTAAATCTTCAGAAGAAAACAATTTTTTAATTTTGCCAATTTACAATAAAATTTTATGCAAATTTTAAGTTTTACAATTAAAGATTCTTCAATTTTGATGCTTTACTTTCGAAATCTCTTCATTTTAGAAGAATTAGAACTGAAAACTTGATTTTTCATTCACAAAATTATTAAAATTCATGAACTTCTGTTTATACATAATTAAAATGAAAGAGCTTTCAAATTCGAAAATTTACAGTTAAAAATTATACAAATTTTATGTTTTACAATTAAAAATTCTGTAATTTTTAAGTTTTTAACTTGAAAGATTAAGAATTGAAAACTTGAATTTTTATTTTCAAAATCATCAATATTTGAGAATTTCTATTTATACATCTATAAAATGGAAGATTTTTTACGTGACAAATGTACAATTCAAAATATTGCAAGTTTTAATTTTTGCAGATTAAAGTTGAAGAATTTTCAACTATAAATCTTCCTAATTAAGAAAAGCTATAATTTCGATGATTAAAATTTTTGTATGAAATTTTGAATTATGTAGATTTGGAATTTGAAATTTAACTTTAGACTTCCAAAATTATATAAAGTTAAGAATGTTTATTTATACATTTTTGAAAATGAAGAGCTTTCAATTGCAAATTTTTATAATTAAGTTAACTAAAAAAATACCTTTAGAAATACATCATTTTAAATTATACACGTTACAAATTAAAAGATCTTTAACTGCGAATCTTTACAATTGAAAAAATTGTAATTTCGATAATTTAAATTCAAAATTTCATCAATTTGGAAGATTTAGAGTAAAAAGCTTGACTTTTGATTTCCAAAAGCATCCAAATTTCAGAATTTTTATTCATACATTTTTGAAATTGAAGAGATTTAATTGTAACTATTTAATATTTGCCGAGCTTTGAATTGCGAATCTTTAAAATTAAAGAGTATTTAATTTTGACGAATTAAAATTCAAAATTATGCAAAATTATATGTATTGATGTTAATATATATAATTATTATATAATTATATATTATAATTTATTATTTTATTATTATATTTGATTGATTTATTATTATTTTTATTATATATAATAGTTATTTTATTATATATATATTATATATTATATATA
>JAUELO010014789.1:0-11313 GCA_032357855.1 Amphibolips quercusostensackenii
ACCCGGATAGTATGTGTTCTAGGTATTCAGCGTGTGTATGACACGCTCTGCACCTATCGCTGGAAACTTCTTTACCTGAAATGCGGTTACGGTATACTAAGGTGGAAATGACACCGTCCTGGCATGCAAAAAAGAAACCCTCTGTACCTAAATTCAGTCCTGATGACCTGAGGAAAGAAAATGTTTGTTCTTTCAAAAAGAACTGCTCTTCCACATTTCTGAGAAATTTTTCATGCATTTTCTTTAGAAGTAACTGTTGCTGGATTTTTATAACCTTTGCTTCCTTTACTGTGGCTTTTAGAAATAAGGTATCTAGATGAAATTATTTACTTTCTTTACTTTTGATGTTGAAATCCAGGATGAGGGTCTTGGCCGCCTGCTGCGTAGCTTTGTAAAGGAATGTTACTTTGCCAATTATCTCGTGATTCTTGACCATTTCAAGAAGAGGATCTTTGCCATTTGCAACGATATCAGCTGTACTTAGCAAAATTCGGTTATGTCGACATTGGAGATTCAAAAGTCTGCGTTCTCCTTGATAACGTAAGATGTATAATCGCAGAACGGAAGAATTGATACGCAAGCTATTATGCATATGCATGATCTTACGCATGGTGATATCAAGGGCCGTGAGCTTGTTTTTCGTGCATTGAACCACCCCAAACGAGTACAGTAGAACCAGGATGGCAAGAATGTTAGTCGCAGACACATTGTTCGAAGCCGACAGATTTGAAGATCAAATCTGTTAAAGAAGATGCTTGTATCTGCTAAGTAGAGACCCCTTCACAGATGTTACGTCCTGAATGCGGCTTTGAGCCACATCCAGGTATGTATACTTCTTCTCCGTGCAGAGGTATCTATAAGAATTAAGTAGTGCTAGAGATAAAGGCGAAGTGTGATGCAAAAGTGTAAAGGACTCGCGGTATCGCCCTGAAAAACCTGGAAGGTGACGTTGTTCGTTGCCACACTATAATTTTTAGTTAAGATAGTGAATCTAGCTTTTTTGTAGGGCCATCAATCTCTTTGTGCATCTTACTATACGTGTATATACTTTCATACTCATTAAAAGACTGATGATAAGTCTATGAGTGATTAAATCAAAAGCTTTTTGGTAGGCAATCCAGGCCATTGACAGGACGCGCTGATGGGTTGCTGCCTCTTTGCAGACGCACCTGTTAATTAGTAGGTTTGCTCGGCATCCTGCTACGCCTTTTTTCGAGCCACGTTGTTCGTGCATCTGTTTTCACACAGGCCTAATTTTTTGAACAATCCTTTTGTTTGAGATAGTTGTAAATATCTTATAAAGTGTGTTCAAACAAGATACTGGCCTGTTATTTTGTAGATTGGACAAGTTGCCTTTTTTTGGTAAAAGTATAGTGCGTCCTAATACCAGCCGCTGCGGAATAGGCATTTCCGACTTCAAATATAAAGGTGAATATGCGTGCCAGATGTTGGTGTGTGGAAGTGAACTTCTTCTACCAGAAGTTATTAATAACATATGGTTCTGCAGCGGAAAAGTCTTTCGTGCCCCTATGTGCTTTTTCTACCTCTTTAGCAGTGATTGTCGGGCATTCTTTCAAAGATGTTATTAAGTGGGCGCGAAACTCCTTGAAGCTTATTGTATTATTTGAATCTTCCTTAAACTCCAGTGTTTTAGGGATCTTGTGTGCCTCTCTCTTGAAAAAGTCTCTACCTCGTCGGGCTTGGGATGATTTTTGACAAAAACAGGAAGATCGCTGAAGAGGCACGATAAGTCAGCGAGAAACTGTTGATTTTTCCTGAACCACCTCTACCTTTTCTATATTCTTCTTCTAGCGTCAGATAAGACTCTTAGCTTGTCAACAATGTGCTGCCTGATTGTCAGCAGCTTTGTATTGTTTAGCGTATGATGGAAGTTTCTCAGTTCTTGAGCGAACTCACATACCCTTTCCGTGAACAGTCTACCAGATGTTATGTAGTTAATCACACACTGAACACAGGACGCATTCTGTCTTGCCTATACAATCTTCTTGTTCAGTTAATGTAAGCACCTTTTGGTTTTTTTATCCATCGTAGATTTAAACCTTCGATTTAAATCAGTCGAAGCTCGCGCAGCACAATAAACTAAGCAATTGATAGTCCAGAGGTCGGACTCTTCCGAGATGTCCGCACGAAGAAAGGTAGCCATTTTAGCCAGTTTTCGAGGTTTGGGATAAACCTAGATGTTGATGTTTTTTCTTGTCTTGAAATTGCTATTATTTCTTCGGAGGTGCTTAATTTCTGCGGATGGTTTTAATGTCGCTTTCTCCTCTTCAGCTACGGCTTGTTGATGCAGCATATGGGATAGCGTTCCGCGTACATATACATGTGTCTAGAGGTATTCGGCTTGATTTTGCAAAGACATTCGCGTAAAGTGCTAAAGATCTGGGTGTTTTAGGCTCTACAGAGTGTGCATATGCTCTATAAATCCTTTGTGAACGGGGATAATGCTGGCACCGTAACAGTCTAACAAGTCATGCTTAAGTTTATTCGTCCACCGTTTAGGACACCTCACCCCAAATGCCATTCATCTTTCAAGGCGGTTGTTACACATCCGCTTAGAGGTTATTACGTCGAGGCCATTCCTGGACGCTTGTCCTTGACTGCTTATTAATTATTGCAACCATATTAAGCAGAAACCCTTGGTACAGGGACCCTCTATCTGCAACTCGAGGCCGAGTTCGGTGGCTTTGTCATGGGCCCTTCGGTTTGATTTCAAGGAACCGAATCAAATATACCAAATGTTAATATATATATATATATATATATATATATTCATCATTGCTAAAAAGCTTCTTTTAAAATTTTTGAGTAAAGCCTACATCATTGTCGATTCTCTCAACAATTTTAGTTTCGATACCTTCGATATTTTATATTTGCCAGTGTATGAGTTTCATAAATTAACATTTCCGAAGTGCATAATTAAATTTTTTTATTTCACAGACAGTGTGAAAAAGTTTAACACTTATAATGTGGCATCAAAATATTAAGCACCAAATTATGTCTCAATAACAACTTTAAATTAAAATTTAAATGAGCACAAGATTTGCAGTATTTACAAATAGATAAAAAAATGGAGAAAATGTACAAAAAATTATATTCAAATATTTGTTTCCAACAAGAATGTATGCGAGATACCGTTACACAACTTTCATTAAATATGATGGCTTTTTTAAATGCTTGATCACACATGACACAGAACAGGAAATTCTTATAAAGAAATCAATGTTCATTGAATCAACGTTATCTCTGCCAAAGCTTTAATTTTTATTCAACTTTTAAATCATTTTATGCAAGCTAAAATGTTGTACAAAATTCTATGAATGGTAAAAAGCATTTTTTTTAATAATATAAGGCAAGCTAAATTTGATAAAAATCGAAATGAAAAAAGGTCTTACTATGCCTTTTTACAAACTGCTTAAATCTAATTATATCTACAAATTTGTTTAAAACAAGTTTAGGCTAGGATGCGTGATTTTACTTTAAATAGTGAAAAAATGACATTGAAAATAAACAAATAAAATTCACGAAAAAAGTTACAATTTGTTATAAAATGCTTTATAGAAAAATTGTTTGTTTTTTGTATAGGACGCGCACTATTTTTTAATTTCAAGGACAAGACAATAAAAAAACATCTGTTTCAATATCAATGCATATTATGAATTGTAATAATATAAGTTTATTGGAATAATACAGTTCTGTGGGCAGCTGAGAATTGAAATTAATCTAAAATATAAGAAAAAATAAAAGTAATGATAAAAAATAATATTTGTACATTATTTTGTGATATCTAAATATCTAGTCTTATAACGAGGTACAGAAGTAAATATTCTATTCATCTAATATAATAAAGTTCAACTTAATGTAGGGATCTTTGCACTTTGGATAAAATTGAGTGCGAAGCATGAAGTGCATAATCAAAATGTTTTTAGTCGATGCTTGACCTTGAATTTCAGAAGGTCTGCATGAAAATAAAGATGAAGTAATAAAAGGGCACAAAATGTAACAGACTGTAAGTGAAGCGAGCGGCGCGTAATGACAATGTGTCCGCCTGAAGGGCAGATTTTTGCATACAAATTTTTTAACTAATATTAATCTAGATTGGGCCCAGTGATTTTTTTTGTATAAAACAAATCTATAAAAAAAGAAAAGCTTAACGCTGCTGAAACGAATAGTAGTCACAAGATTGTCAGCAGAAGCTGGTGACCGCTGCCACTAACGACTTTCAACAGGAGCACTTTCGCAAAAATCGAGTGCGAAGCACGATGTGCGTAATCAAAATGCGATGCTTCCATTCAGCCGTGTCTCATGCCTAGCCAAATATTTCCAATTTTATTGCCATGTCTGAAGTTGAGTTTGTTAAATTAGCAGCTATGACTCATGTTACTGAGTGGCAGAATATGAATTCGATTTTAGTAGCGTCCAGGAGTGTAAAGAGATCTACGATCAGTGCCAGTAGTAAGTTAGTACTGGGAGAGGGGTATATACATTTAAAGCTGCAAAATAGACAGGGCCGCCTATCTTAATGAGATAAAAGAAATTGCTGAATGGGTAATAAGGATATCGAGTATAGTACGGATTTTTTGGAATAGTAAAATGTTCGAAACTTCCGGCTGTAAAATATGTGTGATTATTGCCATGTTCTATATGTATTTCAGCTATCAGTGGAGCAGCAGGATCAGAACTAAATTCACCAGGTCTAGGGGTTTCATGTAGAGTTGCTGAATATGTTTTTCCACTCGCCGTTCGCATAAAAATTTGAATTATAGGATTTTTAGTAATGGTGGGTTCATGCAACAACCAATAGGGGCAGGCGTCCCGTGCTTCTTCTCTGAGTTCCGTTCCTACATAAGTGATTCCAGACATTTCTACTAAAACGCTGTTTGGATTAATCCGATGTGGAAGTCCATCTGCACCTAATTTTGTAGGAAAGAATGGACATTTATTAAGTTTTTCGTAATACTAGTATACCTTTAATTACTTATACTTTATTTTCATTATACTATTATTATTTTCCAAAGGTCTCAAAGTTTGAGATGACATCAGCGTGATACACATAATCAGTGAAACTCATGTTTGTCTTTAGATAAAATAAACAAGTATAAATATTATTTATTTTATGTATATTTTTCTATCTATTGAATTATTGATTAAACTTATTTTTTTACAACCTTCGTTTAAACTGTGAGCATGTATGTGCTGATATACGCGCCATGAACAGCATGAGCAGGTGTAGCTTTTTGATTTAAGGGGAAAAATAATTTTTATAACAAATACAAATTTTTAATTAATATTTGTTTTTCAAGTTTATTACTTTATTTTTTTTAACGTAATATAAAAATAATTTTTGAAAGACTTATGAGAGAACTTTAACTGATTTTTAAAGATTTCAGATACTTCAAGTCAAAATTTCGACAAATTAATTGATCTTCAACCAAAAAAAAAATGAATTTTCAACCAGAAATATTTTAACTAAAATTCGAAAACAATTAGAATAATAAAATAACGCAAATTTTTAACCAAATGATTTTATCTTCACTAAAAAGATAAATTTTTATTCAAATGATGAATCTTTAAGCAATAAAATAAATTTTGAACAAATCAGTTTAGCTGTTCACTAAGTTAGGAAACTTTTTAGGAAGACCTCATGTTTGAGGACATGCTCCTATACATAATTTTCATAAATAATAATTAAAATAATATATTGCACTTACATTGGAAATTAAAGCAACCAAATAATGCTAGGAGTACAATTGGAGAAAAAATCTTCATCCTTGTTAGATAGACCTAATTAAAACAGAACTAGGAACTGATTTTGTCAATAATTTCGTGTAAGCGTTATCTCGATGAATGAGTTTCTGCCTTCTAACTGACAACAACGCTCTATTCAATCTTCAAAATATTTAGAGAAGAGGGAAGAAGATTGTTTACCTCAGATTTCAACATTTGTTACATTTACTAGACTTACTGTGTTCAGAACTATCATATTTATTCAAGATTATAACAATATGTGTTACTTTATTATATTGATTATTAGCGTAGTTTGTTATCCGGGTATTTGAATTACCATTAAGAGTTGTTTTAGCCACTTATCCAATTTGGATTTTGAAAAAAATAGAAGATTATTTTTTTAACTACTTGGTGCCCGGTCCGGTGCACCTGCGTCGTCGTCTCACCATTTGGAGGTGTTTTGGCTATGAGAGCAATTTGAATTTTGAAAAAGTTTTTGTAGATAACATCGAGAATTTCCTGGTTCACCTTGGTTGTCAAACTACCATTTAAAAAAGTGTCGACTATTGGCAAACTTTTTATTTTAATTTTTCACGCAGGCTGATGTTTTTTCACACTTGCATGTTGTTGAGAATATTAATTTGTCTTTGGTGTATCCTAAGCATAGGGGACGGACAACATCAAGGCTTAAGCTATGCTACCATTCAGACGTGACTCATGGTTTAGCCAGAGACTTCTAACTTTATTGCCATCCCTGAGATAGGCAAAACTTGGTTTATTCAATATTTCACTAAATGAAATAAACTAGAATTTGCAACAATAATAATTTTGATTTGGAATTTTTTTTAGTAGCTACAGTAATATAATAGTGATTTCATTGAACTTGAGTTTGTAAATAAGAACTCAAACATTCATCAACTAAAATAATATAAAATATGTTTAGTCATTGGTTAAAAATACAGGATAAAGAAATCGATCTCTCTGAAAAGGAAATTTTGAAATAATTCAGGAAAATTATTTAATAACATTCTCTTTATTCAATTTTACTGTACTTAAAATTGAATCTTAATCCACAGATGCTTTACGAACTCTACGATCTTCCTGTCAAAAGCTAATATTTTTACTCATGTTACTGAGAAGCAAGTTATTACTCATATGTTAGGAAGTTCAATAATTATTTTCGAAAATAATTGATGATTAAAAAATATTAGTAATTACAAAATTTCACGGAGCAATTTGAGGAAATCATGTTCGACAAAAATACAACCTTTTCAACGTGGTAAAATAAAATATTTCACGGCGGTTCTCCAGTAGACGAGGAGGTTATCCTGGTTAAGAACTTCTGGAGAAACGGCTTGGCTGAGATCTAACAAACACACTTAAAAACTTCTTTTTTCAACAAAAACTATTAGGAAACTAGGCACCAGTTTCCACTACTAGTTACGGCCGTCAACAGTGGAATAGGGAATAGAAAAAGGGGTCCGAACGAGAAAGTCGACCAGTCCTTTTCTAGGACAGCGATTAATGATTAGTGACTTGATCCTTTTGTAATAAAAGCAGATGAAAGGTGAGTAAAGGCGATCGCATCACTAGAAAAGACAGGTCAACATTCTCTTTGGGTTCTTTTTTTCTATTCCCTATTTCACTTCTAACAGACGTAGCTAGCGGTTTAGTACTATAACACATCACTCAAGTAGTCCCAGGCCTAACTAGTCAAAATACAATTTTCTTTCAAATTCGACTTTATTCATTAACATATTTAGCTTTAAGAGCGATACATGTACTTCAAGGCTCCTCTAACTTTTCAATACATTTTCTGTAAAACTATTTGTCTTTGCTTTCAAAATAGGCTTCAACCTCGGCAATTACTACTTCATTGGGGCCAAACCATTTTCCCCTAAAGCATTCTTTTGTGGTCTGCAGATAGATAGTATTCACTGGGGGCCAGATCTTGAGAATAGACTGAGTTCTTAAGCAATTGGAAGCGTAATTCGTTTAATTTACCCATTGTTTTCATCGATTTATGACACGGTGCATTGTTTAAAGAAAACAGCAAGCGCGGCACCTATTTCGAGCATAGCTTTCTCATGGCCAAATGTTGATGCTAAATAGTAAATACACGGCCCTCTATCTTCTACTCTTCTGCTATCTCACGCAATTTTCATTTACGAACAGTTAAAACTATATAAACTTCTTTTATGTTCTCCGGGGCAACGTTCAAATTTGGTCGACCAGAGTGTCCAGCATCGTCTGTGGCTGTTCGACTCGTTTGTATCCATTTGTTTTAGCAACAGCAAATATAGCGTCACTAAGCTTTCAATATCTCGACCTAGACTGAACCATATGTCGTTAAGTTTCAACACGTATTTTTTGAAGCTTGGTACTACCGGAAAAATAAGCGGCATGAAATTGGCGGGTCCATCTGTGTGTCAACCCGGCATTTATTGAGTGAAGTGTTATGACAATGCTTCGTGCCTGTCACAATATTTAAATTTAATCGTCGCTGATTGGTCGCAAATCAGGCGCGTAACAATCCCTTAAATCCGAAAAAGGCGCGAAAATTGAGCAAGATAATGCAGTGATTATATTGCCGACAAATGCTAATAGTATATATAAAAAAATAGCTAATTATTTGAGCCATAGTCCTTCCTTCTCGATGGAACTTTTCGCTAAACAAGTTTTATTCTTATTTATCCCCGCACGAGTCTTGCATGGGAGCAATTACTTTCGAAAATTGTAATCCAGGTTGTAGCTATAGAAGTCTCGCTAGCGATTCTAGAGATCAAAGTCAAATCCTTTTTGATTACAAAAAGCAAGGCAAAATGCAGGTGAAATGGTAAAATCAGTAATTTCAGAACGTCTCCTTACGTGAAACAAAATTTTCCTAGCATATCTGCGTTGATTTTTTTGGTGAAGGTGAATTAGTAGGCTGGCAGCAATGACATGTTACTGGGTGGCATTATTTAAATTTGATTTAGTAGCGTTTAGAAGTATAAAAAGAACTAAGATCAGCGCCAGTAGTAAGTTTGCACTAGGGGAGGATTATATACATGTAAAGCTGAAGAATAGACAGGGCCACGAATCTTTAAAAAATAAATGCGGTTTTTGAATGGGTAATTAGGATACCGAGTATCGTAGGTATCCTCTGGAATACTGAACCGTTCGAAATCTTCAGCTATAAAATATGTGTGATTATTGGCACGTTCTATATGTATTTCAGCTATCAGTGGAGCAGCAGGATCAGAATTAGATCCTCCAGGTCGAGAGGTCTCCTCTAGAGTTGCTGAATATGTATCCCCACTCTCTGTTCTTATAAAAATGAGAATTCGACGAATTGTAGAAAGGGACCATTCATGTAGCAACCAATAGGGACAGGTGTCGCGTTGTACTTCTCTGAGTCGCCTTCCTATGTAAGTGGTTCCACCCATTTCTATCAAAACGCTATTTGCAGGAATCCGATGTGGAAGTCCACCTGCACCTAATGTTGCAAGAAAAAATAGACACTTGTTAAGTTTTTATAATAGTAGCATAACTTAGAGTTTGAATTCTTTCAAAATCACCGAAAGATTAAATATAATTTAAACACAATGTTTCGTTATGAATTTACATTAAATATACTTGGAAAAAGCCTCTTACTATTGTAATAATACATTAGTTTACATTTGTATTTGTTTTTTTTTTAGAAGCCTTAAATTCACTATGATAAAAGCTCTACGGGCTTTAATAGTTGACCAATTTGAAATTTTTTTTTTATTATTAGAGAACATTTAATTTTGAGCAAACGTACGAAGGGATTATATTTACATATTATTGATATATTTATTTCTCAGAACCGCTTCCAATGCGGTTAATTATTTCTTATAATATAATAATGATATAATTATATAATAATGATATTATAATAATCATAAGAGGCATAAATATTATTTATTTTAAGTATTTCTTTTTAATATAATAATTTATTTATTATTTTAACTCGTTTTTATAGAATCGTTGTTTAAACTGTGAGCATATGTATGTTTGTGTTTATATACATTTATATGTGTGCGTACGTACGTACGTACGTGCGTGCGTGCTTGTGTGTGTGTGTGTGTGTGTGTGTGTGTGTGTGTGTGTGTGTGTGTGTGTTTTTGGGGTCATACTCAGAGTACGACCACTCCACTGCTGAAGACTGGTGACCTTCTCAGTATACAGTTATTAAATATGACTCTTTTGTTTCCAGTTATACCCATCCCCCCTCCAGAAGTTACCACCTTTTTTAACGTGTGAGTCTCGCTTACTCCGAAAGGGAAATAGCTTAATTGTATAATAATAATAATTTTCAAGCTTTTCAGGGCCACAAAAATTTTTTTAGAAGAAATAATCATATTCATACAAGAAAACTAATTTTATTTCTGAAAGCTCGTACTATAATTATATTTAATTCAATTATTATTTATATTAATCAATAAATTATTATTTTTTTAAATGAGAGAAGTTTGAATTAATTTCAAATAATACGAAAATATAATAACGGTGTTTAATAGTGGAACATATGAAATATATATAATATTATAGTTTTTGAAAAAGTAAATTCTAAAACTTTTTATGAAAAATCTTATTAATATAGGTAATCCTGTAATAATAAGTATTAAAAAATATAATAAATCACACTTATGTCCACGTCTTACGGCCGTCAGATGGGTGGCCACAGCTCAAGATGAAATCACAACGACTGGCCGGTGAAAGGCTCGTGTGTTTTAAGAACACGTAGCGGCCTATGGATGTCGGCTTTCTGCATCCATCGCGCAAGTGCCTTGGCATATTTTTGGCATGCAGGTATGGTTCTATGATTACAAACCAGTGATAGTTCTGCATTTTCGAGTGCATTGATCACAGGTACAATTACTTTAACTAAATATTTTGTGTACAGTCGTTGCAGCTCCCTTTTAAGGTCTTCATACCTCTCTTCCTTTTCATTCTCTTTGGCCGTGATATTGTAGTCGGCCGAAGCCAAGAATTCGATCACAATTATAGTTCGCTTCTCAAAGTCTTGGAGAACGATGTCAGGCCTCGAGTGTGCGATGGAAACTGCTGTCCGAAAATCGTAGTTCCTGAAAATTTGGCGCTTTTCATTTCGAATAATTGACTCTATCTCCTTCGGAGCGTTTGGCAGGGCAGGTACGCGGCCAACGCCGTAAGAGCGACAAAAATGGTAATAAAGCACTCTTAGCGCTGCATTATATCTGTAAATGTATGTCGTTCCCGCATGAGTAGAACACCCGGATAGTATGTGTTCTAGGTATTCAGCGTGTGTAAGACACGCTCTGCACCTATCGCTAGAAACTTCTTTACCTAAAATGCGGTTACGGTATACTAAGGTGGAAATAACACCGTCCTGGCATGCAAAAATAAAACCCTCTGTACCTGAATTGAGCCCTAAAGATCTAAGGAAAGTAAAAGTTTGTTCCTTCGACAGGAACTGCTCTTCCACATTTCTGTGAAATTTTCTATGCATTTTCTTGTCGAGTAACTGTTGTTGAAATTTCTTAACCTCTGCTTTCTTCACTTCGGCTTTCATAAATGAGG
>JAUELO010014796.1:0-11312 GCA_032357855.1 Amphibolips quercusostensackenii
AGAGAGCAGTAATGTCATGGAACTTTAACTTGACAAAATAGATTACGAGGTACATAAATGCTATTTCTGTAGTGATTTCAAAGTAATAGGAATTCTCCTCGGATTTTAATCTGGTTACACAAAACATTGTTGCTTTCTATGCACCTGGAACAGCAGAGCACGATGCAAATATTACAATGTTAGAGTTTGGCCAGCGCGACAGACGTTAGAACCTGGACAGATGAACGTTTCTCAAAAACCATTGGTTGGTCCACAAAAGATCTTTCTACTAGGATTACATATAAAGCTTGGAATCGTAAAAAATTGAATCGAAGCGATCAATGAAAACGGAGAAGCAGGTCTTCTTCTTATAAAGAAGAAAATTCTCTAAGCTTAGTGATTTAAAATTTAAAGAGCGAGTTTTTGATGGACAAAAAATCCGACAACTGATGCTCGATCGCGATTTGGAAAGATTTTGACTGAACATGAGAGACAAACATAGTTGTCAGTGAAAGCAGTATGGACAATTTCTTGAGAAACAGAAAATCTAGAAACTACAAATAGTTGATTGATACGATGTTGGAAAACTTCTAGAAAATGAAGGTGAACATGTCACTAAAAATTTACATGACGCTCTTGCACTTGAGCTTCTTCTCAAAAAATAAGGGAGCAGTGAGTGATGAACATGCCGAAAGATTTCATCAAAATATCACTACAATCGAGAAGGTGTAAAAATTAAGTTAAATGTAAACGCTTTAGCATGATGCTGTTATAATCTCATGACTAAAGAACCAAATGCTCAGCATCGTCAAGCATGCAAGAGGAAAAGTTTCTGATCACAAGCGTGTTGGCAACTCCGTAGAAAAAGACAACTTCTCTGCCATGTATCTTTTGAACTGTAATAGCCTGAACCCAACTTTTTTAAAAATTTTTATGGCATTGAAAAACGAAGAGAATGACTCCTTGAACAGTAGAAAAATAAAATCAGCTAGATATGCAGTTTTTTGTAAAACTACTTTTCTCTGTGTTTTTTTTTTTTAGATTTTCTAGATTATTTTAGCAATTGTATAAGATATCACAGAAGCAAACCCGCCGTTAAATTTTGCATTAAAAATGCATCGAAATCATATATAGATTTTGATTAAAAATTTTTTGTGCAACATTTCATCTCCTGATTTGTGATTTTTCAAAAAAAATTTTGATCAAAAAAATCTCGAAAACTTGACGTGCTTAAGAGAAATGGAGGCCAGATTCGGATTTATCACAAAAAAATACTCTGAAAATGACATGTCTCATTCCATGAGCACATAGGTCACATTTTGTTGACCAGTATTATTGTGCTTACAGACATACATGCAGCCATATTCACATTCGGTGAGAATACGAGAAAAATTTATAAGTGCTGCTGTGATTTAGAGAACATTTTTTGGTTGTTCCTGAATAATTCGCTTATGATATTTTTATTTCTATGAAAGATTATTTAAAAATCTCAATTAATTATTAAAGATGCAATTGACGGTCTTAATATTATTATTATCAATCATAACTCTCAAGATATTATTTATAATTTTAAAAAGTTACAATTAATAATTTGTAAATGTTGAAAATTTGAAATAAAACATTATTTACTTTTTGAAATTATATTTTGAAGGTATGTAATTTTAATATTTCTTTAAAATTGTTCAATTTTAAAAGCTTGCTATAGACAATTCTTCAATTTAAAATTTTTTCAATTTAAAACTCTTTAATTTTAAATATATACAATTAGAATCTTTTTAGTTTTGAAAGACGTAAAGATAACAGCTTATAAATTAACATGATTGAAATTAACATAACATAACATAACATAATTAAATTATCATCTATTGAAGATTAACAGTACAGATTCTTTAAAACTTGCGTAATTTTTAAGTTTTGAATTTCAAAATCAAAAAACATTTAATTTTAAAGATTAAGAATTTAGTTTTTAGTTCTAACGATTCACAGATTAATGTTTCACAATTTAAAAATATTTGCATTACAAAGCTCTGCCATTTCAAAAAGTTGCAATCGAAAATTCTTGAGTATTTAGAATTCAGAATTACAAATTATAGAATTTTTAAGAATTATGCTGTAAAGGTATGTGATTTGGAACATTTTCTTGGAATGGTTCAATTTTGTAGACTCGCAATGAACAATTCTACAGTTTACATGATTTGCAATTTGAAACTCCTTAATTTTCAAGATTTACGATTAAAAACTCCTTAATTTTCAAGGATGTATAATTAACAATTCTTAAATTGGGATGCTTTTATAAATGAAGATTTAAGAAATTTGAATTATGAATCTTCTAAATTTATGAAATGTCAAATGTAAATAATGGAAGTTGCAGAATTTTTATTTGTGAAACATAAAGCTTTCATCAATTTTATTTGAATGTGTTTAAATTTGAAAGTTAAATCGTTATAATTCCAAAAATATAGATTTTCAAATAATTCCATTATTCAGATTTATATTTAGAAGAAATATACGTGAAATTTTAAAATGATTAAAGATAATCAAATGATTCAAATTAATTATGAATTTAAAATTTTTGTAATTGAGGATAAATTAATAGTCATTTTATTTTGCCTGTGTGTAGTGTGTGACATATAATTATAATCATTATATCCTAACTGTGAACATTTTCAATAGTTCAATTTCAAAGAATAACCGTAAAAAATTCTTTATTGTTGCAGACATTTAATTTAAAATTTGTCAATTTTGAATATTTGTCATTAAAGACTCTTGATTCATTTTTTTATATTATTTATTATTCTAATTAATTTATTTCATTTATTTTTTATTTACTATTAATTTATTAATAATTAATAATGTATTTATTATTCATTTTATATTTCCATTCATGAATATTATCATGATTATAAATAATAATATTATTATGCAGTCAAGTAGATAATAATTTCAAATGTTTATTTTACTGAAAATATAGATAAGAATGTATTAACTATTATACCATATTATAAATGATAAATAATACGGAATTCTGGAAAAATTAATTTATGTTAATTTATTATTTGTAAATAAATTCAGAATGTATTAAGCATTAGAAAAACATAAAATTATTGAATAAAAATAAAAAAATTAAAAAAATACTTAGATTATGGTTAAAGAAACTTAACCAAAAAAATGAAATATTACAATTTACATTTTTTTAAATCCAAGTCTAAAATAAAATACTAACTTTTACATTAAGTTAAATATTAAATAAAAATTTAACTATTTTTTAAGCTCGATTAAATGATAATGAGATCTTCTTAACAGAGGTAATTAAATCAGAAATATATTTCTAAGATATTTCTGAAATTTTTTTAAAGTAAACACTTTTCAAATTAAAAGTTAAATTATTTTTATTTTGAATAGTTAAAAAATCCTTAAAAATCTTAAAGATTCTATTTCAAAACCTTAAAAAATCTAAATGTTGTTTTAAACTTTTTTAAAGTGAACACTTTTTAAATTAGAAGTTAAATTATTTTTCTTCTGAATAGTTTAGAAATCCTTTAAAATTTTCAACACTTCATTTCAAAACCTTTAAAAATCTAAATGTTGATTTAAATTTTTTTTAATAAGCACTTTTTAAATTAGAAGTTAAATTATTTTTATTTTAAATAGTTTAGAAATCCTTGAAAATCTTTAACATTTTATTTCAAAACCTTGCAAAATCTAAAGGTTGTTTAAAATTTAATTCAAGTGAACACTTTTTAAATTAGAAGTTGAATTATTTTTATTTTTCGCACTTCAGAAATGCCTCAAAATCTCCAACATTTTAAATCTAAATGTTGTTTTAAATTTTTTTAAAGGGAACACTTTTTAAATTAGAAGTTAAATTATTTTTATTTATAAATTTATAAAATAAATTTTATTATTACTATTTTTTTATTATTATTTAACACTTTTTAAATTAGAAGTTAAATTATTTTTATTTTTAATAGTTTAAAAATTCTTCAAAATCTACAAAATTTTGTTTCTAAACCTTGAAAAATCTGATGTTGTTTCAAATTTTTTTGTAGTAAGAACTTTTTAAATCAGAAGTTATATTATTTTTATTTTGAATAATTTAGAAATCCTTCAAAATCTTCAGAATTTTATTTTAAAACCTTAAAAAATCTGAATGTTGTTTCAAATTTTTTTCAAGTAAAAACTTTTAAAAACAAAAGTTATATTATTTTAATTTTAAATACTTTAGAAATCCTTCGAAATCTTTAACATTTTATTTTAAAACCTTGAAAAATCTTAAGGCTATTTAAAATTTTTTTTCAGTGAACACTTTTTAACTTTAAATTTGAATTATTTTTATTTTAAATATTTTAGAAATCCTTCAAAATCTTAAACATTTTATTTCAAAACCTTGAAAAATCTATTTGTTGTTTTAAATTTTTTCAAAGTAAACACATCTTAAATTAGAAGTTGAATTATTTTCATTTTGAATAGTTCAGAAATCCTTTAAAATCTTTAACATTTTATTTCAAAACCTTAAACAATCTGAATGTTGTTTTAAATTTTTTAAAGTTAACACTTTTCAAATTAAAAGTTGAATTATTTTCCTTCTAAATATTTTAGAAATCCTTTAAAATCTTCAACATTTTATTCCAAAACCTTTGAAAATCTAAATGTTGATTTTAATTTTTATTAATAAACACTTTTTAAATTAAAGGTTAAATTATTTTTATTTTGAATAGTTTGGAAATCCTTAAAAATCTTCAACATTTTATTTCAAAACCTCGAAAAATCTAAAGGTTGTTTTAGATTTTTTTTAAATTAACACTTTTTAAATAAGGAGCTGAATTATTTTTATTTTGAATAGTTTAGAAATCCTTCAAAATCTCCAACATTTAAAATCTGAATGTTGTTTTAAATTTTTTCAAAGTGAACATTTGTTAAATTAGAAGTTAAATTACTTTTATTTTGAATAGTTTAGAAATTCTTCAAATTCTTCAACATTTTATTTCAAAACCTTAAACAATCTGAATGTTGTTTAAAATTTTTTCAAAGTGAACACTTTTTAAATCAGGAGTTAAATTATTTTTTTTCTGAATAGTTTAAAAAATCCTTTAAAATCTTTTTAAATTAGAAGTTAAATTATTTTTATTTTGAATAGTTTAGAAATTCTCGAAAAGCTTCAACATTTCATTTCAAAACCTCGAAAAATCTAAAGGTAGTTTAAAATTTTTTTAAGTGAACACTTTCAAAATTACAAGCTGAATGATTTTTATTTTGAATAGTTTAGAAATCCTCAAAATCTTCCACATTTTATTCCGAAACCTTAAAAAATCTGAATGTTGTTTAAAATTTTTTTTAAATAAACCCTTTTATATTAGAATTTAAATTATTTTTATTTTGAATAGTTTAGAAATCCTTAAAAATCTTCAAAATTTCATTTCAAAACCTTGAAAAATCTAAATGTTATTGTAAATTTTCTTTAAGCGAACACTTTTTAAATTAGAAGTTGAATTATTTTTTTTTTGGATAGTTCAGAAATCCTTCAAGCTCTTCAACATTTTATTTCAAAACCTTGAAAAATCTGAATGTTGTTTAAAATTTTTTTTTAATGAACACTTTTTAAATTAAAATTGAAACTATTTTAATTTTAAAAAGTTGAAAAATCCTTAAAAATCTTCAACATTTTATTTTAAAACCTTAAAAAATCTGAATGATGTTTAAATTTTTTTTTTCAAGTAAACACTTTTTAAATTAGAAGTTAAATTATTTTTCTTTTGAATAGTTTAGAAATTCCTCAAAATCGTCAACATTTTATTTCAAAACCTTGAAAAATCTAAATGTTATTTTAAATTGTTTTTAATTTAAAATAATTTCTTAATTTTTTTATAACTTCTGAATTTCTCTTAAAATGAATCGAATTTTTTCTAAAATTTTTTAGAAAATTCTACGAAATCAAAACTATGAAAATAATTTTTTAAATTATAAAATCATTTTCAATTTTCCTAGCAATCTTGAGAAAATGTTTTTATTCTTTTAAAACATTCTAGAATTTTTAAAAAGATTCTCAATTTTTTGTTGAGAATCTGTAAAAATGTACATTTTGTTTTAAATTAGGTCATAAATATTTGCACCAAAATTTCGGTACCGATAGTCAGATTTTGCCAGAACACACACTTTGTTTAAATTATTTAAAACCATTTAAAGTTTTAAATTATTTTTGAATCTTCTTTAAACATCTGAATATTATAAAAAATAATTCGAATTGTTTTGCAAATCACAAGTGTTAAATTGTTATTCATACATCAAAATTCAACCGTTTCACTTAGAAATAATTTATTTATTAAATAGAACCATTAAAATCGTGACGTTCAGAGTTTAAAAGCTTTTTAAAATTTTAACAATTCAAGGCTTTTTTCAAACAATTTAGTTTCAAATTATTTGCTTTCAAATTGAATGAATGAATTTTCAAACTATATTATTTACAAATTTTTTAGGAACTAAAATAATGTGAACTAAAAATTTATTAAATACAATTTGGACTAACATCGCATCCAGTGTTCATATTTAATTGCAAATTTAGGTAATTTCTTACAAAATTATTTTTTTCAGAAAATTAAACTTATTGCTAGAAATTTCTACTATTTTGTTTAAAATGTATATATTTTGTTAAAAAATTCGTATATTGTGGTAGAAAATTAACCTTTTTGGTTGAAAATTCATCTAGTAGGTTAAAAATATGTCTTTTTTGAAAAATCGTCTTTTTTCGTAGGAAAAGTTTTTTTGGTTAGAAATGCAACAACTTCTTTTGAATTTAAATTTACTTTTATTTAAATTTATTTTTTTCAACTAAAAATTTAACTGATTTGTTAAAAATTAACTTTTTGATTGAAAATTTTTTTTTGGCAGAAAATCAATCTCATTGGTTGAAACTTCAACTATTTGGTTAAAATATATTTTTTCGGTGTTAAGAATTCATCTCCTCTGGTAGAAAATTAATCTTCTTGGATGAAAATTCAACTATTTTGTAGAATGCTAATTTTTTGGTTTAAAATGGAACTGTTTGTTTGTAAATTAATCTTTTTTTTGAGGATCCAACTATTTTGTTAAAAGTTCGTCTTTCTGGCTTGATATTCAACAATTTAATTGGAATTTTTTTCTTGACTAACAATTTTGTATTTAATCAAAAATGCAATTATTTCTCGAAAATTTGTCTTTTTTGTTTTAAAATTAATCTTATTTGTTTTAAATTAATGTTTTTTGTTTGAAAATTTATCTTTTTTCTGTAGAAATTTTATCTTGCATGGTTACAAGAGCAACTGTATGTTTAAAAATTAATCTGTTTTCATTTGGAACAATTTGGTTAAAAATTCGTCTTTGTCGTGTTAATGCAACTGCTTTTTATTTTTAATTAAAATCTTTTTATAATGAAATATCAAATCTCTTTAGGTTGAAAATTAAACTTCTTGGTTAAAAGTTTAACCACTTTGAAAAAAATTCAATTTCTTGGTTAAAAATTCATAATAACATTTGAAAATTCGACTTTTTTGTGAAAATTAATTTTTTTTAACTGAAAATTTAACTGTTTTGTTAAAAACTTACCTGTTAAGTTGCAAATTACATTTTTTGTTTGAAATTCATGTTCTCGGGTCGAAAATTAATCTATTTGGTACAAAATTAATCTTGTTGTTAAAAAATTGTTTTGTTTTTTTTATTGGAAATTAATCTTTACGATTGGAAATTCAATTATTTGGTTTAAAATGAATGTATTTTTTTTTAAATTCGTCTTCTCTGGTACAAAATTAAACTTCTTGCTTAAAAATTTAACTATTTGTTGAAAAATTTGTGTATTATGTCGAGAATTATTTTTTTTTCGTAAAAAATTGATCTTTTTTAGTTGTAAACTCTTTTTTTTTTTGTGAAAATTTATCTCATCTGGTCGAAAATTTTTTAAGCAAAAGATTTTCAAATTGCGCAACATAAACTGAATAATATTAAAATTAAAAAAAAAACTCAGAAGTTCAGAAGTTTTGAATGTAGGGTTGTGATCCAGACCAGTACGGCTAGTATGCTAGCCGTTTTAGCGGAACAGATTAGCTAGTATGCGAGCCGACCCGTTAAAGAAAGAAAGAATAAATATACATAAAACAAAGAAAAAAATAAGTCTATACAAGAAATTAAATAAATTAAGTGCCGATTTTATTTTTAATTTAATTTACACAAAGAGTGTCGTTGTATAAGAGTTCGACAAAGAGAGAGATAAAGCAATTCTGTTGCTTTACGTGTAGTGGCGGGAGAGGTAGCTGATGAGATTGGTTTCTTCCAACAGCAGTTGGCAAGCTGTGGAAACGAGACAGAGAAAAGTAGGGATCAGTTCTTTATCGTACGAGGGCGCTAGTGCGGGTGTGACTATCGAAGACTCGATCACTTTAAAGCGGATTTCCAGCATTGAGAGTGAGTGAAAAAGATTGTGTACCGTTTGCTACTGTGTTTTCGGATGTCTATTCCGAGCAATATTCCACCCCGAGAAAGCTTTGTAAAGAGTAAAAGCGGGTTCCAAGTCTTAAGCCTTATTTCATCAAAGCTGGGTACCAGCCCTGATCGGAATACCGTTCTGTGGTGGAGCGCGCCTTTTATATCCGCGGTGCCGCGTGGGAGTTGGCTGGAGTGGGAGATTTTCAGTGAAGGGAGGTGCGCGCGCTTGCATTTCTATGGTTATGTACGCACAGCATTCTCCTGCACCTAAGTCCTGCCACTCAGCTGTCATGATAGCATTGTACTTTCCTTATCCTGACATGGAAACGCTAGTGTTCGTAAGTGAGTTCATGCCAGGGTAAAGAAAGGTCGTTTCAACTTATTCCGCGAGATAGCGTAACAGTATTCTCTCTTCCTATTTTTCTCTTTCTTTCTTACTCTTTTAAGTCTTATATCTAAAATGTTCGCTTACCGAATATATAAGCGTCGTATGCGAAAGGGCTTTTATATTTAATATTGAAAGAATCTTGATCTATACAAGTCGCATATAACATACTTAAATATCGAAACAATTTTCAGAGTTGATTTCGAATTTGACAGATTTGTAAAATAAGGTGAAAATGCTATAAATATTTTTCACTTAAATTATCTAGTATATAAAATTAATTGTTAAAGATGCGAAATGTGTTTTATAGGTCAAACTAGCAGATTACTTTCTGCAAAGACTAACCAAATTAACATAAAAAAGTGCAGACTTTCTTGTCTTGATAAAATCTGAAAAATATAGGATATTTCTTTTCATTAAAAAAAAGTGTTATTCTTCTCTGAGAAAACTTTTTCTCTTTTTCTAGTTTCGAACGTTAACAAAGTTTTAGGTTTTTAATTTAACAGATTCAAAGAATAAATCATCGTTTTAGATTAAAAATCTATGTTAGGGGCTTGTATTGTCCCTCAATTGTAGAGAATTTTTATGCAATAGAAAATGTAGTAATTTTATTGTAGTAGAAAATTTTAAATTACACTGTTCGCTTTACGGTCAGGTAAATTGTTAAAAATTGAATTGCTTTTAGCGTTTTGGCATACAATGATGGTAAGAGTTTATAGAATTCTTTGATTTTCAATTCATATTCAAGTAAAAACTGTGAAATTCGTCAAAAAATATCAAAGTCAAGAAAGTCACTGAAAAATTTTGTTTAGTGGGGTAGATTGCAGGAAAAAAATCTTTAAGCAATCTTTTTGTGTAAAGAAGTATCCTTTTAATAAATAACTCGTAAGCAAGAAATATTTTAAATCATTTTTATTTTGGATTTTCTTAAAAAAAATTAAAGTTCAAACCTAAGGAATTTTCTGTTATCATTAGGTATTATATCTGTTATATAAAAATGTTATATAAAAAATTGTATGTTATTACATTTCATGGAAAAATATTAATATTAGTATGAACACAAATTGTAAAGAAATATTTTAGTTACAAATTTTTTTTTTCAAAGTTTTACATAGAGACCCAATTTTAATAAAAAACTTTTTTAATTCAATGTATAAAAATTTGTTTTTAACAGATTTTCAATGATAAATTTAGAATAAACTGAGTAAATCAGTAGGATTGTGACAGTTATCATTTGTATTATATATATTAAATTATAAATTGTTTAATAATGAAAGATAATTATGTAAACAGTTGCTGCTTTTCTAATTAGACTATGAAATTTAATTTTGTAAATATGTTTGTGTGATTCGAAAACTATTTTTGTCTTTATAGATTTAAACTGGAGAAAGTTTTATATTTATCGCCTGCAAGACTTTTTTTATTCACCTTATAAAATATATTACCTAAAACCGTCAAGTTTTTTTCAAGCAGACACATAATTTCATTCTAAACGTAACAGGTTGATAAAACATTCGTTACATTCAGAAAATGTTATGAAATTATAAGTAATTGTTGAGTTTTGAATATTATTTCAATTTGTATTTCTTGAAATTGTGAAGCCTAGAAGCTTGGATCGCCAAGCAAATTGAAAGTTCAATATTTTTTAAGAATGTCATGAAAAACATAAAATATGAATAAAAAGCTCAATTTTCTTGATGATTTATAACAAAGTTTTAGGTTTTCAACATTTATCACAGAAGAAAATAATTTTCAAACCTTGCTATTTTAAATGATTCTGTATTCGAAAACACGAAACAGTTTAGGGGGCAAACATGGAATGATAATAAGGGTCTGAAACATTAATGCAAGTTAGTATGTGTTTTTCTTTTATTGATTTAGTAAAAACTAAACGTTTTTTAATTCAAATTTATAATTAAGCAATATGTCTGAATTGAAAACATAATTTTGTTTTAAATTTATACGAACCATCAAAAATTTTGGACACCAAGTTTTTCTTTTTAATTTGTAGCATTAATGTTTTAATGATTATATTGCTATAATTACTCTGTCTATTCTAATAGTCCCTTTGGACGGCAACGAGTTTCGTTGTTTGGTCCTCCCCTCAAATCTGAAGCGAAGGCTTTTGCGTTCTCTTATTAGACGTTTCTCGCCAGTTTTCATCTTTTTACTATCATTTTGCCTGTGTTTCGTTTCTCTGATTAACCCGTCATCTAAGCCCCTCATCGTGACGAACGGCCAGATAGAATTTAAAAACGCTATCATACCGAGCGCGATCACAGTATCAAACGTTTCTCTGCTTTGATGACGGAAGACCTTGAACTCTGCAAATTTTTTTTTCAAAAATCGTGTTGTTACCCTTTGTCACACGCGTCTTGGCCTTGTCAAGCTGAAGCCGTCAATCGAACAATTTGAAGCTTAGTTTACGTTTGCGACAAAGACACTGACGCCGCTTTGCTAAAATTTTCAACGCAATCGGAGCGCGATGAAGCGGATT
>JAUELO010014804.1:0-11312 GCA_032357855.1 Amphibolips quercusostensackenii
TGTGGTCTTTGCCTTCGTCAATAGGGTTCGACCCGACTAGGGGGGAATTTTCAATTCGCCAGATCACAACCACATCGTCAATCAATTATCCAACCAACAATCAGAACGCCTCTGGAACAATTGGAGACACCCTCTGCAGTGAGCATCAGGGTGAGCGGTAACAGAGTTGGTCTTGGTGTTGTAATTCATCCCAATATCATCGCTACTAAAGCCAGCTATGTTCGTAATACACCTCTGGCACGTGCAAGTGTTACGTTTTATTCCCCAACTCGTCAAGATTATGAGCGCCGTGATGTACGATACATTGAAATATGCCGAGGTATTCCAGATCAACCTCTTGAACCACATGATGTTGCCCTGATCGTAGTTAATCGAAGCATTCTGGTACACCAAGGTGCAGATATTATGCTTCAACAAAATTTTAGCCCAGAGGAAGTTTTGTGGATTCGTCAAACAGTGCTAACGCTAATTCCACGCCTCAGAAGGCGCCACCATAAATGATATTGATTTGCAATGTGGACTTTGACGTGTGAAATTTTTATGTAGCAAGTTATTGCGTCAGATATGAGAAAATAAATCGTTACAAGATTAGACTCTTCTTTTCATTCGAATGACTCATGTGTGCGAGGCGCTGTAATTCATTGATCATTTCTAAATTTTACTAAGTATACTTTTAACAGCTGAACAAATATTGAGGTGTTGGAAAGAACTTTATAGGTTTATGTTAAGATCTGTTGATAATTCTTTTGCTTGAATTAATTAAACATTCATGCGGTATAAAAGTAGGTATGAAGTAATTTAAATATTTGGTTAAAAATTCTATCTTTCTTGGTCAATGAATAATTATTTAAGCTATTACATCATTGATTGGAAACTAATTATTTTTATTTAAAAATTTAACAGTTTGGTTGAAAATTTAGGTATTTAGTTGAAAATTTATCTTTTTGATAGGAAATTAATGTTCTTTATTGAAAGTTAAACTTCTTGGGTTTATGAAAATTTATTTTATTTTATTTTCGGATATGTGTGATTAGGACTTGAACAAGCCCTACTTCAAAAGCATAACCTAAGGTATGTATAGAGGACACCCAAAACTCTCTTGAAGAAGGTAGGGTAAATTATCGCCACCACTTTACAATATCCAAATCTCCAGAATAATGTAGCGTAAAAAGAAACAAGGCTCTGGTACAAGATTTATTTGGGGCGCTAAGATTCCAAATTGAAGGTTTGAAAGACCTGCAATTGCGATTCTACACCAATATTTGCAGCAGTTATTTTTTTAGTACAGGCCACAATGAAGACGCCTGAACTTTTAAATACCTTACCTAGGTTCTTACTCCCTGAGCATATTCAGCTTAAGAAAAATTCGGAATCCAAGACTTTCTTCTCTTAATGAAAACAACGGTCCTTGTCTAAGATGTTTTGTCCTGCATAATACGAGAGTCAGCAAGCGCCGGGATGTCATCATATGCTAATAAGAGATCATAAGCAAAATGTTTGGTTGAAACTCTTTTTTGCCTTTGGCTTAGCAGGAAGTCTTTAGATACCTAATTATTAAAGTAAAATAGATTAGGCTAAAAAGCTCATCTTGAACAAAATCACAATTCAGGTCGGACGTAGATGTAAGGTCCGGCGTGCGAACTGACGTTTCATCAGCCTCTAGCGGCCCTGAATCCTGCCAAAGATTTAGGCAGAGACTACAAATGATTTTTCTACTTTACTAATCTAATTAAAAAGATTAGTGTGCTTGAGCTGGCTATACAATTCACAAATGTGATATCCTTGTATAAACCAGTATCCTTTTTATCCCTTTTCTTAAAGATAACGCACGTGACGATATCCTTCTAAGAGGAGAAGACACCTTTATTCTCCTAAATCTTTCTGAAAAGACTTTTCAAGTAAACTGATCCTGAATCCGTAAAAGCTTTATAAAATTCTGTCAGAACAACATCCTGACAAGGGGCTTTCCCCGCCTTACTTTTACTGATAGCAACTGTTAGTTGATGTCTGCTTATCGGATGTTTTAAAATAGCGTTCATATTCATTGACCAGATGATGTCAAGGCTTATTTTAGGCAGGTACAAATCGTTCGTGCACTCTTGACACGATTTCAAATTGATGTTGTTTCCAGACGCGCTTTTACAAATTTCGTTGTTCGAAACAGACCTTATCGTGTTTGCAGCCACACCTAGTAAAACCGCTTTCTCAGATGCCTGATCTAAAACTCCAATTCGTGCGTTAAAATTCTACTAAAAAATTATAGGTGTAAAGGAAAATACTTTCTCCAAACGCGCAAACACAGAATCCGAATTTCGAAAAATCACTTCTAGGTCCATACCAGGCTCAAAGTAAATAAGGTCCACAACAAATTGTAAAGCGGAGGTGGTGCATCTCACGAAAACTCACCCTAGCTATGCCAAACATTTTACTTGCGCACAGGATATCCGCGTCTACTTGAAACATCGAAATGTCACTTTAATCCGAAAAATCGTTAGATCCTAAAAGACAATCTCACGAATACCTTGTCCTATCCCTAATATGGGGTTATTTCTTTTCATTGCAAGAGTTTCTTCCTCTTTTTTCTTGGTTTGATTTTTCGTCGGTCCTGGTTTTGATTTTTGAACAGACAATTCGTGATTGAATCATCCCTCAAACAATAGCATCCTCTAGAAGAGGTTTCCAAATCAGACCCAACCTCTTCTTTCGGTCTACCGATTGCTTCCTAGTGTTGCTCTTTTGTTCGACAAATGTCTCCGCCGATTTGAGAAGGGTTTCGAGCATCATCTTGCAATCCTTCTTAGAGGAAATTTTTTGCCTCAAGTTGAAGGTCACCACCCCAAACTGTGACCTTGTAGCCTCGATCCTACAGACTCTTTGTACGCATAAGGTCTTCTGAATGGTGAGCACACCCTAACCAAAACCGGCCTGAAAACTGGGTTCTTTCAAGCCATTGACTCCACTTTGGCTTTAAAGAACGCATTCAAACCGACCCAGCAAGATCTTTGATAAGTGGTTTCGAGTCTTTGATCTTAGGAGCAATTATTTTCCTATGACAGGTATCCTTCCTCATGTTGATATTTTTGTTGGAAATTAGTCGCGCGCGTATCTTTTTTTTTTTTGTAGAAACGTTAAAATTTTTTTTTAAAATAATTTTTCATTTACATAGGATCTGTTTAGTGAAATGGACGCCTAAATATAAAGATTTGCATTACCGGGAAAAACTTTACAATAATAATGCAATGTCATAAATCTAAAACCTTTGTCTGACATCAGTTTGGGGAAAACAGGATTATGAAACACAAATAATTTATTGAGAGAAATGAGATAACGACTACTATATACAAGTAAATTATTACTATTCATTAGTACTTTTATCAAAATTTTTTGAAAGTGACTTTTCTTCATTTCGAGAAAATCAAGACAGTGATTGGTATCCTATGTCTCATCCTAATAATTATTCCTAATCCAACTGATAAAAACAATATACTAGTAATATAATCATTTTTTGAAAAGTTCTCAAAAATTTACGAATATTTTAATTTTAACATCTATTTTCTTAAAATTTCTTTGATTTTTATATTTTTTAAACTAATCTAGATATTGCAATTTTCCTTTTACGGCGATTTGTTCTAAAATATACAAACTCGATTTTTGTAAAAAAATCCATGTTAAAATTTTTTGCTCATTTTTCTTTAGATTTGAGTTTTTAAAAGAGCAAGATTACAAAAGATATCACAGAAAGCAAAAAAAATTTTTTAGTAAAAAAACGCGATTGTGTAACATTTTTATCTTTATTGAAGTAAAAAGAAGGCAATATTGTGAAACTCTGAACTGAGCTTCGTTATCTTCACTGACATGACGCGTTTACACTTTATTGCTTCATAGCAGGAAGACAAAAATTATTTACGCACTTAGTCTATTTTTCTTTCCCTTAAATAATACATTTTTTTCCAACTAGAACTTTTTGCGCACTGCGCGCACTGAACTTGACGAGGAATGTAGTAAAAAAAAAATAATTAAAGAGTCCGGTAAAAAATTGATAATTTTATAAAATTTTATAAAATCCTTATTAACACTGAGAAATGATTTTATTTTTCATTTTCTTTCATAATTTGTTAGAATTAATTAAGGATTAAATTATCAATTTTTTTCACAAATTATTTTTAACTAGCTATATTTTTAACTACAAATTAAATATTTTCCAAAAGAGTCGAATTATATTTAGAACAGTCAAATTTTTTAATACGTTAATATGAATTTCAAAAAAGTTTATTTTTAGCCAAGTAGCTAAATTTTCAACCAAATAGTTGAATTCTCAACCAAATACATCAATTTTCTTCAAAGAAAATTAATTTTGCATTGAAAAAGATTTTAATTTCAAATTAAAAAAGTTGAAAAAAAATTTGAATCCTCAACCAAAACAAAAAAGAAGGAATTTTTGCCAATTTAGTTGAATCTTCAACCAGAAAATATTTTTCTTTTAAGCGAAACAGTTGCAATTTTAATTTCGAAAGTGAAATTTCTACAAAAAGGGCTTAATTTTCAAACTAAAGAGAAAGATTTTCTATAAAATTGTTGAATTTTCAACCCAAAGAAAAATTTTCAGTTCAAAAAGAAAGAACATGTCAGTCAGAATATAATATTCAGGAAAAAATAATTCTTAATAAAAAATCTAAATTTTGAAGAAACATTTATAACTTTAGTTTTTTGTTTATTTATTTACGGTTATGTGAATATAATTTTCCTAGGTTTCTCGAGAAAATTTAAAAAGATTTTTGAAGACTTCAGATATGTTGAAAAAGTTGTTAGAAAAATTTCCAAGAATTTTTTTATTTTACAAGTTTTAAACATATTTAGGACTTTTCGACGATTGAAAAATCAAATAAAAAAAATAAATTTATTAAATTTTCGCAAATCTTGAAAGTTTTTAAAAATAATTAATCTTTCCAAAACTTTTAAAATGCTTAAATATCTTTTAAGCTAACCTGAGTTGTTTCTAAAATTGTCTTAAAATCTTCCAGATTTTTTCAAAAATTTTTCCAGATTTCTAAAGATTTAAAAAAGCTTCTTGAAATCTTTCCAATTATTTTTCAAAAATCATGGAAATTTTTTATGACGTTTCTTAATCTTTTTAAATATTCACTCAAAATAAGTTTTCTAAAATTAAAATCATTTAAAATTCTTCCGAAAATTTTAAGAAAATTTCTTTATTCTCGAAAAAACTTTTTAAATTTCTAAAAAGCTTATGACTGTTTTTTCGTTTGAAGATTTATTACATTAGTTGAAAATTAATTTCATGTTATGAAAATTCAACTGTTTGGTTAAAAGCTCGCTTTTTGTTGAGAATTAATTTTTGTAATAAAAAATTTAACTATTTCATGTTTGTTTTACATTTATCTGCGTCACTTAAAAATTTAGCTATTTGGCTTAAGATTTCTGCATTTCATTAAAAATTATTGTTTTTCAGAAAAAAGTTAATCGTTTTGGTTTGAAAATTTATATATTTGATAAAAAATTAGTAGTTTTATTTAAACTTAACTTTTTAAAATAAAAATTTAACTATTCTATATTATGTTTTAAAATTTATGTTTTTTTAAAGATTTTAAATCTTCTTGGTTGCAAATTCATCTGTTTGATTAAAAATTTAGCTATTTTGTTGAAAATGTATCTATGTTGATGAAAAATAAGTTTTTTTAAATAAATTTTTGAAATATAATCATTTTTATAATTAAAATTTTTTTTTTTAATTAAAAATTAATGTTTTGACTGAAAAATTTATTTCATCAATTTTTTGTAAAAAATTTTTGTTTTTTAAAACATATTCAATTATTGTGGTTAAAAATTTTTCGATTGGTCGATAATTTAAATATTTTGTTTAAAAATTTATATATTTTGCCTAAAACTTGTCTTTTTTTGGTATAAAATTTATCTTTTAGTTTAGAAATTCAATTATTGTGTGAAAAATTCATTTTTTGGTTTAAAGATTTATTATTTCAGGTAAAAATTAATTTTTTAGCTTAATAATTCAACTATTTTTTGAAAACTCGTTTTTCTAAAAAAATTTTTTAAATAATAAATTTGACTATTCCATGCTTATTTTTACATTTATCTTCTTCACTTGAAAGTCCAGCTATTTGGTTATAAATTTATTTTCTTACTTTAAAATTTAACTATCAGGTTAAGTTCCTTTGGAAATTCAAAACTTGGTCACAAATGCATGTATTTTGTTTCATTGTTGATTTTTTTATTGAAAATTAAAGTATTTAATCAAAAATGTAATTTATATGTTGAAGATTAATTATTCTTGTTAAAAATTAATTTATAAGCTTAAAAATTCAACTATTTTGTTGTAAATTGATTTTTTCTTATTGAAAATAAATTTTTTTGTTGACAATGCAGCTATTTAATTTTTGTAAGAAAATTGATTCTTTTTAGTTGAATATTCCCTTTTTTGTTAAAAATCAATTGTTGTATTTTAAGACGTAATTTTCCCATTTTTTGTTTAAAATATTTTTTTTTGACTAAGTTTCTTATTCTTTTCTCCCTTATCCTTTCCCTTTTCTTCCTCTAGCACCACTTCCTCTTTTTGCATTGACACATTCCACCCATTTCCATCCCTTTTACGTGATCCTTTTTCTCTCTTCGCATCTTCCACACATAAACTTTAGTTTCTTTTCATCCTTTCCACTCCTTCTCATGTACTAACGTTTCACTCATCATTATTACCATCCGCTTTTGAAATTCGCGCCATAATTCGTTGTCCTTTTTTTATCACCAACACAATTTGAAACGCCACCTTCACGACTTACTTTTTGCATTTTTAAACTTTTTTCTTTGCATATTAACCCTCTGTTTCATTTACTTCCCGTTTTCTATTCTCCCTTAGGTCTTCTACATCATCGTGAAAAATCTAGACCTCTCAGCTTTACTTTATACATCTTCTCCTAACTCCATTATTTTACCAAAAAAGGACCATCTTTCCCTTTCCTCTTTCCTCCTATTCTTTGTATTTTTTCCACTTTGACTAGCGCACCGATGTCTCTTATCAGATATCTAATATCTTCCTCATCCTCTATACTATCTACTTCTATTTCCATAATTATTATATTCTATTTCCTCCTTGCCATTTTTTACCCTTCCATTCTTCTTATAACTTCAATCAGTCTCAAACACAACCTTTTAATCTCCTTGTGCAAACTTCCCTTACACTCTCTTGCTTTTTCAAAACCCTCTATCTCTTTCATCTTATGCCCACTGCTTATTTTTAGTTTTCTGACTTTCTCTTATAACAGTTTAATTTCTCTTTTCTTTTTACCCTCACTTTCTATCTGTCTGTTCTCTATGCTTGTCAATTCGTTCCATACCTTCTCGTTGGCCCCATTCCGTAATTCATCCCATTCTATCCAAATCTATCTCGCTTTTTTTCCTCCTCTTTTACCTGACACAAATGCCTCTTTGCATCATCCAGCCTTTGACAAATTTCCTCTATAAATCCCTGTATAAAAGCTTCTAATTTTCGTAGAAAATTTTCATTCTTTTCAACTCTCTACGTCATCCTTTTTCAGTCCTAACTTTCTGAATCTTATTGCTTCTTTCTAAATTTCCGTCCCTCATTCTTATCTTCTTTCCTTGTCTTCCTGATTCTCCAATTTACTGATCATGACCTTGCTGCTTTTTGTATTCGACGACCTTTGTCACCTATGCAATAACCATACCCCTCCCCGCTAAGCCACAATACATTCCTGTAAAACAAAATTTCTTGGCGACTCCAGTTACGAAGTATCAGTAAATATCGGCTGCGGAAGCTACGTCAACTACAACACAAGAAAACGGCTTATCAATGATGAGACGTCCACACTCAAACGCAGAATAAACATTACACTTATCTATTGTTAAATTAGTTTTAAATATGATATCAAGAATTTTTAGCGGACAGACGTGACTTTTTTATCAAATAAGAAATCAAGATGACAAATATTGCTTCAGAAATAAATCAAAGCTCTAAAATAATCAAAGACATTGGAGTTGAGCGCCAGGGAAAATATATTCGCTTCTTTCGTTACCGTCAGTATAAGGAAACTTTAAGAATACACCTTGATTGGATCACCAAAAAAAAATATTGAATTCATTTAGATGATTTATTATATTACGTGCTGAAGTCTTAAAAATTAAAACAAGAAATAAGACCAGCTTCTTGCAATATTCAATGCATTTAACTTTAATGTCTACAGGGAGAATTTGATGAAGGACTTTCAAATAATTGCTAGCTGACTCTTGGAATCAAGTGGAGAGTTTAGCTGATCGAATAGAAGCAGCTTCAGCAAATTAAACACAATTTGACGAAGCAAGCGAGTATTCGGATTTATGGTGCTGCTCGCCCTAAAAGCCCTTTTAATCAGTTTCGAAAAAGCACGAACGAAAAAAACATAAATACGAAAATCTAGTTATAGGCTGTTTAGATTAATTGCTGCCCACATGGACTGGCAAACCAAGAATTTTAAAAAGAAAATAAGCCCGATTGGATGACAATAACGATGATTCGTGTTCAGAAAAGATTCGAGGGACTTAGGGCTGTAAAAGTGAAATTATATTACATGGTGTTGAGGAGTAGAAGCCCAATATCAAGCTCACTTTAACAGTTGGTAAGATAGCCATTCTGGCTACTAGCGTTTGTTTCCGGATTTACTTTTGGAACTCATCAGTGTGGCTGACTACCAGTGAAGCCTGTTACAGACGCCTTGGACAGCTCTCTCTCTCTCCGGTTATCCATTTGAAGTTGTATCTTCGTTGCTTGGTGCTTGACTTCTGTGAAAAGATTCCGAGGTGGTCTGTTATGTTGACGCTAGAAGAACTGTAGGTCGGTGTGGGTTTGCAACTGCTGTACTAAGTCCCTAAAGTTGTCGTTGGCGTGGCTCCCCCAGCAGATAATTTCCATCATACATTCAAGGCAACTAAATTTTTTTTTCTTTCAATTACGAAAATCTTTGTCTGAAACAGTACAATGATTTTCGTTTATTTTCATATACTTTCTTTTTGCAGAATTACTTTGGTCATTTGGAAAAAACAATTTGAACTTTACAACTTCAAACAAAAAGCTGATTTTTATGTTTAGAACAAGACACTTATGATGTAGTAGTATATGAGGACAACAAACACGTTATTGAACTTATCGTAGGTGGATTTTAGTGTCTATTAATGGCTTATAAAATAGAATCTTAAAATGGATATGAAAGAGTTGAAATACGCATTAATAACAACATTGCCAACGACACCATACCAATAATGAAAGAAGAATCTTTCTTTTGAATACTTTAGTTTTACGTCCTTGATTATCATTTAGCACTATTTATTATACTTTAGTTTCTCAATCATACTTCATTTTTCTAATGATTGTATTATCCCCTAGCATGCAAGGCTATGCAAAGGCGAACAAAGCCTTTCCCTAGTTGCTAATGAGAACAACCATAATAAGACTAAACCTAGTTAAGAATGCGATTTAAACCAATTAAATCGATCGTCAAGAATTGCTCAGATCTCTCGAAAATGGACCAGACAACAATGCTGATTGCCCTAGAGTTAGGGAGCCAATCAAGATCGAGTCAATGCAATAAACTGGAAACATTCCAATGGTTTTGAATGGATGGATCGAAAAAAGGCCGATTTTCTGAAGTGCTACAAATCAGTATGATCCCTAAACGAAAAGAATACATAGCGCAGCTGGATGCTCTGTGATGCAAAAAACATCCACAGCTCCCGCACTTTTCACAGCAACTGCTACGGAACCGTGCTGACGACCTATAAAAAAGAGATTGTATTCCCAGAAAGACTACTCTACTACAGCCAGGACAACGTAGCAACAGAGAAAGCAAGGCGATACTGAGATCAATCACGGGCAGGCATCCAGTAGAAAAAGAGCAATGCTTTAGTAAAAGCATCAATATTCAGGTTTCTCTTAAGCGCAAAGATTTGGATCAACTGGATAATGCGCTTTATGGAGATTTTTACGAAGTGTTTGACCTCTGGGCCATCAGAAGCAGTGTTTATGGCGCAGCAAGAACTTTGCCGGATGCAAACCATAAAACAAAAACAAAGGCTGATTATTGGACCATAAGGTGCATGCATCAACTTAGCACAAGGATAGGCTGGACAAGACAGTAGGCGCCCCGCATTCACTTTGTGATTGACTACATAACATCTGGCAGGAAGTTCACTGCCAAGGTCTGACAGTTTGCGCATCTACAGGCTCAAAAAACAATCTTAGCATTCTATACTATTGTTCCAAAAATAAGTATATGTTTGAAAATATGAGTTAAGCCTCAATTCCTATTATTTTTAGCCATGTTCAAAAGGCGTTGAGTATCCTTTTTCTGGTCTCTGATATTAGGATATTGCCAACGTGCACCCCTGTATATTTTTCTGATACAAAATGGACAATTGTCATCATTCGCTTTGTTTAAGCCTTTCTGTAAGATGTCAAGAGCAAAATCTACTTGCTTGATAAACTTGTTTCTGCCTGGTATAGCGCCCAGGAAACTACTTAGATCATCCCTACAGGTATTCTAGTCCGTTGCGTTTCTGTAGCTTTCAATTTCAGGTCTATCGGCTGTTAAAGAGAAACATATATGTCTATGATGCCATAAAGACGTATCCGACGAATCATGCTTCGTGACATCTAGTTGTCACGAAGATAGGTATATTACGGCGACTTAATAAAGTTAAATTAGTAATAACATAGTAATCTAATAAGGACTCACCTCTGGGGCAAAATTTCTCAAGTGTACCTATCTCAAAAATGAAAGTTGTCCGATCGGGCTAAAAATTGTCCCAATCGTAGTCCTATTAGATAGTACTCCTTACACCAAAAATTAATTAATTTTGATAATTATTTATTAAAGTGGAGAAGGTACAATTTTTGGGGTTTTTAAGCAAAGCCTTGCTTTCAAACATTTGTAACTTTTTTCCTATTTTCTTAAACAAAATTTTACTACAAATGTTTTTGATAGATTTTTTCACAAGCTTTCTGGTGGTTATAAAGATTTTTGAAAAAAGTCAAAATTTGACCCTGATTTTTGAAAATCAAAAATAAATTTGACTTTTTCTTAAATTTCGACACATTTTTTTTCTTCAAAATAGTTCTAAAAGAAAGCTGAGATTTTTTTCTATAAGACCTCTAATTTTCAGAGTGGCAAATTAATTCGTCTTTGAGTATCGGAACGATACGTAAACAAAATGCTAGGATAGGGCGGGTGGCGAATGGCCTCCCCTAGTGCGCTCACGCCGAGGATCTTTGTGCAACGCTTTAGTGCCAGTTT
>JAUELO010014827.1:0-11311 GCA_032357855.1 Amphibolips quercusostensackenii
GACGACCATCAACATCAACCAAACAACAAGGAATATTATTTAAGCGTTACGCGTCGTTTGCGTGAAGCTATTCGCCTCAAGAGGCCGGGTTTGTGGAAAGACAACTCTTGATTCTTGCACCACGATAATGCGCCGCCTCACACTGCACTCGTTCTTCGTGACCATTTCACCAAAAACTTAACGCATATCGTTCCATAACCACCATATTCGCCTAATTTGGCTCCGTGGGACTTCTAGCTATTTCCCAAACTCAAAAGACCACTGCGAGGACACCGTTTTGACACGATCAAAGAGATACTAGTCGAATCGAAAAAGGCTTTGAAGGCAATCCGGAAATCGAATTTAACAAGTATTTCGACAATTGGAAAAAATGTTGGCATAAGTGCATTATATCGGAGGGGATAAATTTGAAGGGGATGAAATTGATTTGGATAAATAAATAAAATTTTTCTTTTCATAACAAAATTCACCTTAGTTTTTGCCCACAGTAGTATGTTACAATTAAGCCCCTTTTTTGAATCCACAATTTATATACTTTAACTGTTGAACAAAATATTTTCACAGAAAGTATGTATCTTTCACATGGATTATTACTTACTTAGTAAGAAAACGAACGCTACTTCTCGCACCATCTTAAAGAGTAAAAGTCTGAAGAAAATTTTTGACCGATAAAAATTATTTGCGGAAAAAGAATATTTAACAAGAAACTGAATATTTTTTTAGAATGATGATAGCTGTTATTTCAATCGCCTTATATAGCATTTACGTACACGTACCGACGAAATTGTACGTCTATTGATATGTACTTTATGTTTCAATAACAAGAAAAATCTTAAAAGTCATTAACTAAAAATCATATAACGATATTTATTAACAAATAAGCCTGGTCTGCGCCGTGAGTCTGCCCGATTTCATGCAAAGATGTTCGAAAAGTAGTTATGATTTCAATCTTTTCAAAAATTACATATATGCAATAAAATTGCGATAATTGTTTAGAATGTTGAAGAATATATAAAGGATTTTATTTTTTAAGCATGGATGTTGCATCTGAAAATTCTTTTATAATTGTCCATAAATTTTGTAAAAGCTTAAAACTTATAACAGAAGGACAATAGTGACCACGAAAATGTAGTATTTGGACAATATCATTTATGGGATTTTAATTCATTTAGTTTCTGGAAATTTATTTTCCCGTAATTTGTCGAATCATGCTGAAAGCGTGTTTTAAGGAAATAACTTCTTAGGTAAAATTTTCTAGTGTGTCTGGAGTAGTATTAGCTTAAGCGGTATCAGCTTGGTCACAGATAATTCGAAAACAAAAACTTGAAAATATTTTCAGTCGCACTGGTAAACACGTCGTATATCTCAGAGATCTATTTGTCCAAGTGAGATTTTCTTTATTGAGGAAGATGTTGCGTAAGATCTTCTTATGAATGATTAAAAGTAATTTCCATTTTTTCAAGCGCAAAATACTGAAGTGATTAAGAAATTGAATCAATTTTGGTAGATCATCAAATTCAAAAGTATCTTATTTATAAACAATAAGTCTACAAAAAGATTTTAAATTAAACCATTCTTCTAAGAGATAAAAAATGACCGATCCGGCTGACTTCTGACTTTTGAAGAAATACTTTTCAAAAATAAAATTTTTGAAACTACCTTCGTATAGGAAATTCACAGCGTATATTAATTTCTTCTTTTGAAAAGTAGTGTCTTTTGCCGTTTTGGTAATAAGCAAAAAAATTGTGTTTTTGTAAAAAGAAAATTTTTCGAGAATTCTGACTTCATCTTGACCTGAATCAAAAATTTATTAATATTTTGACCTCAAATTTAAAAGAGTTTTCAACTAGACTATTCTTAATTGGCATGGCAAAATGACTGAAACAGATCAGTTTTGCTTTGGAAGAAAGTTATTAAATATTTGGTCGATCATAAACGAAACAGGGTTAGAAATTTTTCGATTGCTTTGTCTGACGAGAGCCATAGAATACGAATAAGTTTTTACTGTTCAAATGTCACCCCCACAAGTCTGTTTCATAGGGTCTTACAGAAACCCCATAGGTAAAAAAAAATAGGTTTTATGAGTTTTTAGCGCTTATTTGGAATTTTTTAGGTTTCTTTGATGCAAATCGTTTCCAATACGTAAAATTACTATCTTGTACTGATAATTAGATGTTTACATACATTTTTTTAACAACTTGTTATTGTTTTTAGCAATTTTCTCTCACAATAGAGATAGAGAGTCGAGGTTTTTTCCAATATTTTCAACTTTTTGTCCAATTTTCAATCAAATTGAGGTAATAGTTGATTAATGTTTACAAAAATATTTGTGTAAGCAATTGATTATTATTGTCAATAATATTTTCTTCGAATAATGTTAGATCATTGCAGTTTTTTTAGCATTTTTCCACTTTTTGTCCAATTCTTAATTATAGTCAGGTAAATAATTAATATGAGTTAACAAAATTATTGTTTAAACGATTTATTATTATTTTAAATAATATATTTTTTCAACAATGTAAGAAAGTTGCGGGTTTGTACGAAATATTCAACTTTTTGTCCATTCTTGACTTAGAGTTTGGTAGTAATTACTGAAATTTAACAAAAACAAGTGGTTAACCAAACTAATATTGTTAAAAACTTTTTTTTTTATATGATAGTAGATAGTTACTGTTTTTATTATTATTGTCTATAATTATCTTTCCTAGATAATTGCTAAAAAGTTGCGTTTTTTCTGATTTTTTTTACTTTTTGTCAACTCTTTACTTAGTGAGTCAAAAGTTAATGCTAGTTAGGATAAATATTAAATAATAATAATTTCAAAAAAAGGCTCCCAGTAACTTCTTTGAGAAAAATTTACATTCAATATGATCCATACACAAAATTAAAAAAATATTTCCAAAATCTGTTTTATTTCAGAAAAATATATTCCCAAAAAAGACAAATCTTGTTTCATTCTCTCTCATTTTTCTTTTATTATTTGTCTATAACTAAAGGGACAAATCAAACTTGAACATTTTAGAAAAAACCGCAACTTTTAAGCACTTATCTGAGAGAAGATAGTTATAAAAATTAAAAATTGTTTAAACGACTATCTTTGTGAACTTGCGTTAATTATTACCTCACTAAATGAAGAGTGTACGGAAGGTTAAAAATTCCATGAAAAAGCGCAACCATCTAGCATTTATATATATAAAAATAGTTATAAACAATAATTATTTGTTTCAACAATAATTTTTGCTAAGCTTAATTAATTATTAAGTTACTTTAAGTTAAAAATAGATAAATAGTTACAAATTTCAGAAAAACACGCAACTTTCTACCATTTAGCAAACTGAATATTATTAACAGTAATAATAAATTGTTAAAACAATTATTTTTGTTAACTTGAATTAATTTTTACTCTACTCTAATTAGAAAGTGACAAAAAGTTAAAAATTTCAGAAAAAAACCCGCAACTATCTAGTATTATTATAGAAGAAGGTAGCTATAAACAATAACAATTTGTTTAAACAATTATTTTTGCTGTTCAAATTAACTATCAACTCATTTTATATGAAAAGTAGACAAAACGTTAAAAATTTGCAGAAGAATCGCAATTTCAGGCATTATTTAAAGACATTATTATTAACAATAATAGTAATTGCTTAAACAATTATGTTTGTTACTTCATTCAATTATTACCTTACTGTGATTAAAAATTGGACCAAAAATGAACATTTTTTTAAAGAACCGCGACTTTCTATCCCTATTCTACGAGGAAATTGCTAAAAACAATAACAAATTGTTTAAAAAATGTATGAGGGTGATATTCAAGTAGTGATATTTTATTTTAATTCTATGACTGATTTAGAAGATGAATTTTGAGTTTGAACTTGATTCATCGAACACTGACGATTCTGAATAAAAATGACAAAAACGTCCCAACATAGTTTCTAGGAAACTTTTATATATTCTAAAAAGCATTTATTTCTCTAAAAGTTTTTTTTCAGTCTCGAAAATTCCTTACAATTGATTAATTCCACAAATTCCAGGAATTCTCTAAATATATGAATTCCACAAATTCTATGAATTCCTAGAATTCTAGTTATTCCCAGAGATATATGAACTTCATAAATTTCACGAATTTTCTGCATTTCTTGTAGTCCCTGATTTCTTTGAATTCCCTGAATGTCTTGAATTTCTTGAATTCTCTACATTCATTGAATTCTATGAATTCCTTAAATTCTCTAAATTTATTGAATTTGATAAATTCCTTGAATTTTCTGAATCCTTGAATTCTCTGAATTCCTTGTATTCTCTAAATGCCTTGAATTCTCTGAATTTTTTATATTCTCTAAATTCTTTAAATTCTTTCAATTTCTTGAATTCTCTAAATTCCTTAATTCTAATTCTTAATTCTCTTAATTCCTTGAATTCTCTGAATTTCTTGAATTCTCTGAATTTCTTGAATTCTCTAAATTCCTTAAAGTCTTTATGTTCCTTGATTTCTCTGAATTCCTTGAAAGCTCTGAATTCCTTAAATTCTCTGAATTCCTTAAATTTTCTAAATTTCTTAAATTCTCTAAATTTCTTGAATTCTCAAGATTTCCTAAATTCTCTGAATTCCTTGTATGCTCTGAATTCCTCAAAGTCTCTAAATTCCTTAAATTCTCTGAATTCATTGAATTCTCTGAATACCTTGAATTCTCTAAATTTCTTGAATTCTCTAAATTTTTTATATTCTCTGAATGCTTGAATTTTCTGAATTTCTTGAATTTCTTAAATTCTTAAAATCGATTGAATACTAAGAATTTCTTCGATTCTCTGAATTCTCAGAATTCCATAAATTTCTTAAATTCCTTACATTCTCTGAATTTTTTTAACTCTAAATTCCCTAAATTCCTTTAATTCTCTACATTCTTCGAATTTCTTTAATTCCTTGCGTTCTTAGAGTGCTCTGAATCCATTGAATTCTCTCAATTTCTTGAATTCTTTAAATTCTCTGAATTCCCTGAATTCCTTGAATTCTCTAAATTCTTCGAAATGCCTAAATTCCTTGAATTTTTTGAATTCTTCGAATTCCCTGAATTCATTGAATTCTCTTAATTCTTCGGATTTCCTGAATTCCTTGAATTCTCTGAATTCTTCGAATTTCCCGAATTCTTTAAATACCCTGAATCTCCAGAATTCTCTGAATTCTTCTAATTCCTTCAATTCTCTGAATTCCTTAAATTCTCTAAATTCTTTGAATTTATGAATTTCTTGAATTCTCTGAATTCTTTGAATTTTCCGAATTATTCGAATACTGTCAATTTCTTGAATTCTCTGAATTCTCTGAATTCTCTGAATTTTTCGAATTATTCGAATACTGTCAATTCTTTGAATTCTATTAATTCTTTGAATTTTCTCAAGTCCATGAGTTCTCTGAATTTTGGTAATTCTTCAAATTCTCTAAATTCCATAAATCCTCTGAATCCCTTGGATTCTCTGAATACCTTGAATCCTCTGAATTCCTTAAAATAAGAATTCCTTAGGTTCTTTGCATATCTTGAATTATTTGAATTCTGTGAATTCTCCTTATTTCTCAAATTCTCTGAATTCCTTGAAGTCGTTGAATTAATTGAATTTTCTGAATTCCTTGAAATCTCTGAATTCCTTAAAGTCCGAATTCTCTGAATTATCTGAATTTCTGGAATTATTTGAATTCTGTTGATTCTCCTAATTTCTTAAATTCTCTGAATTCCTTGAAGTCTTTAAATTAATTGAATTCTCTGAATTCCTTAAATTCTTTGAATTCTTAGAATTTCTTAATTTCTCTGAATTCATTGAATTCTCTGAATTTCTTAATTTCTCTGAATTAATTAAATTCTCTGAATTTCTTGAATTCTCTGAATTCCTTTAAGTCTCTGAATTCCTTAAATTCTCTAAATTTTTTTAGTTCTCTGAATTTCTTGAGTTCTCTGAATTTCTTTATTTCCGAAAATTCCTTAAATTCTCTGAATCTCTCTAATTCTCTGAATTCCTTAAATTCTTTACATTTTTTGAATTCTTTAAATTCTCCTAACTCCTTGAATTCCTTAAATTCTTTATATACTCGAAATGCCTTGAATTCTCTGAATTTCTTGAATTCTCTAAATTCCTTGGATTCTCTGAATTCCTTGCATTCTCTACATTTCTTGAATTATCTAAATTCTTCGAATTTTCTAAATTCCTTGAATTCTCGGAATTTTTTTAATTCTCTGAATTCCTTCAATTCTCTGAATTCCTTGACATCTCTGAATTTTTTTGAATTCTCTTAATTCCTTGAATTCTCTCAATTTCTAAAATTTTCTGAATTCCTTGAATTCTCTACATTTCTTGAATTCTCTAAATTCTTTTTATTCGCTAAATTCCTTAAATTTTTGGAATTTTTTCAATTCTCTGAATTCCTTCAATTCTCTGAATTCCTTGAATTCTCTATGTTTCTTAAATTCTCTAAATTCTTTGAATTCTTTACATTTCTTGAATTTTCTCAATTCCTTGAATTCTTTAAATTCTCTAAATTCCTTTAACTCCGAATTTTCTCAAATCCGTGAATTATATGAATTCTGTGAATTTCCTGAATTTGTAAAATTTTCTGAATTTCTTGAATTCTCTGAATTCCTTGAATTCTCTGAATTCTTTGAATTCTCCAAATGACTTAAATTTGGTATATATCTTGAATTACATAAATGCCTAGAGTTCACTGAGTTCCTAAAATTTTCTAATTGCTTAAATTATACATATTAATTTCTTCAGTGATTTGAATTTCTAGAAGTATATAAATCCTCTTAATTCTGTGAAATACTTTAATATATGAATTCCTGGCATTCCTGAAATTCACTGGATGCATGAAATTCTCTTTGTTCCATGAATTACCATAATTCTTTGAGCTTTCGGTATTCTCTTAAATCTTTGAATATTTTGAATTCCTGCAATTTCTATAATGCTCTAAATTCTGAAGATCTATGCATATTTTTTGAATTCCTGAAATCTTTTAATTTGATGAATTCTCTAAAATCCTGTAATTCTTGGAATTCTTCTGAATAAGTCGAAAGTGTTTTCATTATTTAGAAGTCCTTAGACTTCATAAAATTCTAGTAACTCTTAGAATTCAGATAAGTTAATGAATATCAAAACGATGAAACTGATTTTAAAGTGATTAGAACCATAAAAGGCTATTCAAAAAAATACACAAGAACATATATAATTTTAAAAGCTACAAAAAATTTTAACTAATTAAATAATAATTTAAAAGAATTCAAGTAAATTAAAGTGAATTCAAATTATTTGAAATCATATTCTCAACCAAAAAATATTAATTACTGAGACTGATTACTGTTGCGTGCACTCCCAAAAAAATAAGAATTAAAATCCGTAAATACTAATAGTTGAATTTTTCTAGAATTTAAAAACTCATTAATTTTGATGTAAAAAGTTTTTAATTGAGGAGATCAAGTTTTATTGCTTCAGTTTGTACTTTTTTCATTACATACTTAAAATAAAAAGACTTTTCGCTCTAGAGTTTGAACTTTTCAATTTTATTGGCCGTGAAAAATGTTTATGAACGGAGAAAAAATCGAGGATTGACCAGAAATTTTTTTTCCAGCACAATCGTTTTCACTTTCATCACGATATTATAAAACCACAATGGCGAAAATAGAAAAAAAATATTTTCAAAACAAAACTGTAACCGAAATTGTTCCTTGCGGCCCTGATTATTTATGGTTTCGAGCATCCTGCGATAGAACTAAGGCAATTGAGGGTACCCCCGCACAGTGGAGAAAAATGACTTTTTTGGTTTAAAATAACGTACAGCCCACAAATATTGACCTTTTTGGACAAAAGAAATTAGTAAAAAAGCTAAGAAGATTTCCAAAAAAATCATCAAGCGCTATTTTCAAACTAGGCTTTTAATTCCTTTATAAATAAACAAATATGACGAAGAAATGGCAATTTTTTCGTTTGACTTTTCCGGTGCAATATAATGATAAAGAAATTTTTTCTTGAGATTATTATTGTTGATATTAAAACCAAATTCAAAAAAAAATACATTAAGAAGGCATTTTTCTACAGAAAAAATAGTATTTTTCTATGAAAAATTTTTTAATAGGAACTTTATGATAATCTCAGCAAAATTCATAATTTTTTCATTAATCTTATGATTTTCTTCAAGAAATTTAATTAAAAAAGGCATCATTTGGGCATTTGTACAAAAAAAACTTGTTTTTTTAATGCCAATCTTTTCAGTTGGTTACTTCATGATAATGTCAGCAACGTTCATAATGAGTTGATAAATTTTATGATTTTTTAAACAAAAACTTGATAAACAATTGCATTAATAAGGCATTTTTCGAGAGAGAAATTTGTTTTTTCTATGTTAATTTTTCTGATTAGGAACTTTATGTAACAGTTCACGAAATCCCTCAATGACTTTTTTAAACTCATTTAATAAACAAATGCATTATTCCAGCATTTTTCTGCAGAAGATTTGTCAGTGCAGCTTTACATTAACCTCTACAGTTGGCATTATATGCCAGTAACATTTCACAAAATTCTTCTTTACGGTTCCAAAATTTTAGAATAATTTTTTTATTTTTTAAGAGGATTAACAGAGGAAGCTCAAGATGCGACTAATAAAATCTTTGAATATATCTGGGAATTCAATACTCGACAATGTAGCTCAGAGGCTACCAATACAGATCTTAGGCGCAAAATGTTGATTTTCACAAATCAAAAAGTAGCTTATCATAGATAAAAGTAAAGAAAAAGATTATTCTACTCGATTCTAAAGCTGCAGCCTCATTAAAGCATGAAAGTAATGAAACTTAAATTAAAAGGACTAGAATTAAAAAAAAAACTGTTTAGTCGACAAATGCTCGAATAATGCATTTGTTTATTAAATTTGTTTTAAAAAATGTTTGAAATTTATCAACAGATTATTATTTTTGCTGAAATTGTCATAAAGTTCCTGTTCGAAAAAGTTGACATTAGTAAAAACTAATTTTCCTGTCGACAAATGCCTGATGAATGTATTTGCTTATTAAATTTGTTTTTAAGAATCATTAAATTTGCCCACTAATCATGAATGCTGCTAAAATTGTCATTAAGTTTTGAACTGATAGGACTGGCATTGAGAAAAAGTAATTTTCTTACAACAAATGTCCGTATAATGCACTTGTTTATTGAATTTGAAAAAAAAAAAATCATGAGAATAATCACTAAATTATGCATTTTGCTAAAATCATCATAAGGTTCTTACTTAAGAAATTGACATCAAAACAAAGAAACTTTTCTGTAGATAAAAGCCTAAATAATGAATTTTTTTATTGAACTTGTTTATGATATTAACAATAATAATTTTAGAAAATTTTTTTATTATCATATTGTTTTTATTCAAATTTCTTGCAATATAATTTAAAAAGAAACGTAAAATTATGATAAATCGTAGAAAACATTCTTCCGAGGAATAATTTGTTAGCAGAAATTGTTACTGCTTATGATATAATATTAGAAAATCATTAATTAATGTTACTGTATAAAAATTTAGCGAATTCAACAATTTTACTGTTATTGACGAGCACCGGGAACGTCAAATAGGAAAATGAACATTTTTTTTATCAAGTTTGTTTATTTTAAAAAAATAATGGAAAGCCTTAATCGAAAATCAGGCTTAACAACTCTCCTAGAAAACTTATTAGCTTTTCCTGAAAAATTTTTTAATCTAAATCGAGCAATATTTATGGGCTGTAAGTTATTTTGAACCAAATAAGTCATTTTTTTCCCACTGTGCTCCGAGACGACCACTATAGCGCGATTGCAGTATATTTTAAAAGACATAAGGATGAAGAAAATAAAACGTTATTTTTTTTACAGGAAGCACAACAGTGCTTTAATAATGTTGTTGAAAAATTTGAGAACGAGAGAAACTTTCGTCATAGCAATTTTAAAAGATGCATGAGAACCATCCTAGCGCGGCGTCCATACTACAGGAAACGAGCGGGTAGACAAGAAGAGGGACCTTCAACGTCGAATCCGCCGAACAGACGATAGGCTTGCTCGATTTATACTAATTTTTTATTGATAAATACGCTGCTGTAATGCTCAGAAAGTAATTTTTGCATTGCGGCATGTTTTAGATTTTCTGTTGCAATTTATAGCATTTTTGTAATCCCTAGGATTTTGTTATTTAATTAATGAAAACTTGTAATTATTTTTAATAAAAATAAATAATTGTGAATATTGTAATTGAATATACAAGGAATATAAACAAGGAATATATACTAATAGTGTTCAATAGAAGCTAGAAAATTTAGTACATTAAATTATTGAGTTTGATGGATGTACTTTTTAGTACTTTAAAATCCATTCTAATTTTTTTTACCACTAGTTTAAAAATATGATTTTTGAGAGAATAGGAAAAAATATCTTATTTGGTACGGCATTGTTCACATTCGAGTAAATATTACAGAATAGCCTCATTCCTGTTCTTTGCTTACTATATTTTTTAAGCTTTATTATTTTCACAGATCAATTCACAAATAAAGATACAGACAAATATAATCTAAGTCGAGAATTTCGGATAATTTACTATTTTGATAACTTTGTAAACAATGGTTTTTCATTACAAAAACATGTTCAGATATTATTTTTTATTTTGCAGAAGCTGTTCAAATGATTAATGTGATCGTGAAAAAAAATATTTATTTTATTATTTGCTTAAATATCTTCTTAAAAATAAACAATGATATCCAAATACGCTTCAGGCAAAACATAATTTTTTTTTAAGTTATTTGAAATACAAGTTCCTGTCCCATGCAATTTACATTATTTATTGTACCTTTTTTTTTCTGTTATGTAATGCACATTTTCGTTATTTCAAGAAAAGTCCCGAAATTCTCGAGGGGGGGTAGAGGATCGAAAATTAGCCTAAAACCGATTACGTAACTTACGGATGACCGCTCACTGTACAGGCGGCTGCAGTATGAGAAGAAATGAACAATCAAGTGCAACTGCGACTTTAATGAGAGAAATAAATAATTTTAGAGAATTAATCATTTTTATCTAGCAGTACTGACGAATTTTTCAACTAAAAAAATAAATTTTCAACACAACAGTTAAAATATTTAAGAAAGAAGATAATTCTTCAACAAAATTCTTGAATTTTTAAGATAATCATTTCATTTTTAGTCAAATAGATGGTTCCTTAAACAAATGGTTCTTCAAACAAGTAAATGGAATCGCGAATTTTTGTATCAGGAAAATTAATTTTTAGCTAAAACCAGTAGAAATAGGTGATATTTTAGTAAAG
>JAUELO010014836.1:0-11311 GCA_032357855.1 Amphibolips quercusostensackenii
CACTTCATCAAATTAATTGTGAACGTCATTTTATATTACTCTGAGTGTCCTTTACGAGTAAGATGGTTTTTTAAAGACCTTGACTATTCCCAGTAGGCTGATCATCCCGCTCTACCAAATTTTCGTCAAAGGGTTGACGCTAACCCCGGGAAGAAAATATGGCCCACGATTAGTTTGTTGAATTTTTAAGTGTCCGATTGGCACATGTGCCCCTGGCGCCCAACAAAAAATTAAATTACCTTTTTTTGAGTTTTTCCGATGAAGGGCGTGGTCAATTTTTGAAAAACTAAAATATTTGCAGGCACTCCTTTGTTTTTAGGCACTCTCTGAATGTTTAAAGAAAAGAAAATGACTTAAATTTTTTTTTTTATTTTACGGATTTCAGTCAGAACAATTAAATATCCCATATCCATCAAATATGTGAAAAAATTTGAAAAAGAGTATTTTGTCCCCTCTAACAATGAAAACACGTAAAATCAATAAAATAAAACAAATTTTTTTAACAATTAAATTTCTTAAGGATTTAAAAGTATTGTTAAAAACAAATCAGTACCTTCAAATATTTCAATTTTTCAAAAAATGATAAAAATAAAATATATAAAGAATAAAAAATTGTTTCAGAAATTTTAATTTGTTTGTACATTCACAAGCTTTCTGCAAAAACAAATTTGTACTTAACAAGAATGAAATCTGTCGAAACTATTGTAAAATAAAATGTTTCTCCTGCTTTTTTTAGTTGAATTATCTTTTATGATTCATCTAAATATTATAACTTATAACGTCTGGAAAATACGTTAATTTTCCAATTTACGTGAATAAAACAAAAGCTTAAACAATAATAATTAGTTACCGATTATCGATTATTTATGAAAAATGATTATAAAAATCTGCTCGACGTGCGTGAACATTTTCATCGCGCACGGTTTGCAAGCTTTAACGCGCCTGAGGCGCACGTCTGACAGATCTCGCGCTTCGTGCTCGATAATGATTATATGATTATTTCGCTCTTCACGGGTGGATATGTTAAGACCTTTCGCTTCGCGCTTGGATATTTATTTTTTGCACTTGAAAAACTAAAATTGAACTCTATCAATAACATCTCTTTTTAATCCCTATATTTGTATGAATTCATTATTTTGAGTTTTTCTACGTAATTAAGTATTGTTAAAAATCAAACTGCTCAAAGTTCTGAAGGCTTTAAGATGTACACTCTCATCGTGATATTCGCGCCACGCGCTCGGTTTTTGACAAAAATTTTCAAATGGTGGTATATTTATTTCCTGAATTACCTTACAATAAAAAAATACAATGCTTCCTTTAGAAATTTTTTCCTATCTTGTGTTGTTACGCTAAAAATAGAATTTTTTGTCGTCATATTATTTTTGATGAATGAAACAAAATATCCTACAAATATTCTTTAAGATTTTTCACGTATCTCGCGTCACTTGGCGTAATATTGTAATTTTAAGTTTCGCATGTCAATTTCAATAAATAGATTAAAAACAAGGAGTTTTGTCAGAAATGGTTCGAAGAAATGTCAGAAGAATGTTAAAACGCTAAAATATCGCGCGTCGTTTGATTCAAAATTTTAGTTTTGGATTTTCCCATAATATTTTCAATACATAAAACCAAAATGAAAAGTTCTATTAAAAGATGATTACTACAAATTTTTCAGGACGCTTCAAAATCTATAATTGCACTTCACAACTCTTTCTTGCATCTTACATCGCATGACTTAGAGTTTGAATTTTTGATTTTTCTCATAATATTTTTGATGAATAAAATTGAAATAATAAGTCTTGTTAAAGAATAGTTAAGATGAAAATTATAGGATTAAATTCGATATCATTTTGGTCAAAACCGAATAGAGTTTGAAAGAAAAGCAATTAGGATAAAATGCGCATTAGGTCGGACATATTGTGATTTCCTGTGAGCTTAAAAAACGTAATTAAAGTTATACATATATTATAATATTGTATTCACCAATCGAATTAAGCACAAATGCCAAGTATAAGACAAGAGTATTATTAATTCTCATAATTTATTATCAGTGGAAAAATTAATTAATGATGAATTTGATTAAAATTGTTACAAAAGAATATTTTAGTGCTTAGTTGGATTATATAATACGTATATCCTATACTCGTTATCTCAGAGACTACAGTCGTCAACCTTGTTCTTCGCAGACATTCACATGTCGTGATATCAGGAATGATATCACTAATATAAACAACTACTTATAGTTTTTATAAAGCAATATAGTTTCTACAAAATATTTTGAAAGAATTAGAAAGATAAAGATAATCTTTTAACATTGCTTGCAAGTGACGTATTTATTGAATGTTCTAAAAATTAATTAGAGAAAACGAAGTTGACTACAAATAAGAAAATGAAACATAAAAAAACAATTGTTGACGTTTTTAAGAAATGCCTTAATTCTAATAGCTAAAGTGAAAAAAAATAAGTGGTTAAAAATTGTCTCAAACACCTTTTCGGCAAGTAAATGCATGAAAGCTCAAAGGATGCAAGGAAGGAAGAGATTCCTTGATTTGATAAAAACCGATTGTCTCATAATATTAATATACATTTTTGAAAAGTGAGGAAGTTATGCTCGTTTGCAATATTTAAAACATTTGTTTTAAACAGAAAAACTTTTTTTATCAACATAAATCAAATTAAAGCGTGAATAAAAAAAAAAATTTTTACCATAAATTTTCAAATAAAAAGATTGTGATAATTTTTGTACAAAAATCATGAAGCTGGAAAAAAGATAGAGTGTGACAGAATTTTTCCCTTGCCTTTTCCAGCTAGAAAAATTACCATTTCAAATACAAAATTTGATTTGCCTGAGCTGTCATTGTATTTAAAGAAATTTTTGTATTATTTTGTAATTTTGCATTTTTAGTAAATTTCTATTTCTATATTAATCAAAATGAAAACTTTAGTTTTTCTATTTTTGAAAAAATGACTAATGCTTCCTCTCTGAGGAAGCAAATACGTTTGCTTAATGAAAGCAAAGTGCTCGTGAAATGAGCACCATATAAATATAAATACAAATAAAGTGAGCACTTGAGATTAAATTCACAGACAGTTTTTCTTTTTCAATCGAAAAATTGTACTCTCCAGTTATTTTAAAAATTTTTCAAGCCATATATTAGGACCTATTGTAACTAGAACACTTTTTTTTTACTTCTGCAAGAAATTTGTTCTCAGTTTTTAGGGTTGTGCAGCCTCCAGCAGAAACCCTCATAGTTTCAGTTAGGTGCTTGCTCGTCGGTCCGTTCGTCGTACTCTTTGCCCAGAAGAAAAAGTGAAGGAAGAAGAATCATAGAAGAGAAAAGAAGGAAAGCGAAAGTGTAGGGTGAAGAGGTTTGAACGACTTACTTAACGTCTCAACAGTCTAAGAAACCCTTTTTTCCATGTATCTACCCATTTATTTTTGGACGATCTAAGGCTTGGGTTACTCATTATAAGTCCATAATAATCTTACTCCCAAAATATTTGCGTAAGAGAGAAACAGTATTTCATTTTAGTTTTACATTTTAAAAATTTAATTAAAGGTTTGGAAAATCGTCGTCTACAATTACTGTTCTAAAATACTTTGAGATTGCACGATGATTGCCCAAGGGAGATGCCTCCGTTTCTTCTCGAGTCATATTTTTAATCGCGCCACTGTACAAATTTATTATCACGCGTTTTTCATTTCGATTTCTTTTCGTATATATTCCACGAAGATATCTATTATTACCTTCAAATATTGCAACGATGTCACCATTGGACTTTAATAATACCATTTTTTCTTCGGTTGGTACGGGCTCAAGGATCTGATATCTTCCTTTAATTAGAATTGGTTTATCGCGAGGAAATGTGTATTTTTGGATTTCGAAATGAAAATTTGGATACGCATTAGAAATAAGCCGAATATGTCTAAGTCCTTCATGTTTAAAATCACTTATATGTAAAGAAGTCTCCCTGCCAGAAGTAGACCTGGACCTGGTACGAAGAGAAGACTCAGCAGGTGGAGAAGACCTGGCCGCAGGAGCCAGAAGATGAGATTTGACAGGAGGAACAGACTCCTCAGGAGAATGATGTTCGTCAGTAGAATAAGAAAGTCTGGAACGAGGAACACCTGGAATAGGGTCTCCATTAGGTAAAAACTCAAACGGTGAAGTCAAATCTGCAACAAAAAACAAAGAGTTAAATTTTCATGGTTTATTCTCTTCTAGCATATTTTTTATTTCTAACATATTTTATTATTTCAGAAGAAAATCTACGAGACCAACAAAGTAACCGATTTAACGTACTCTTGTTGACCATATAAGGTTAGATACTAGAGAGACCCGTACTTAAAATTTTCTATTCCGGCATATTTTGCCAGAGTTAAATATTTCAACTTGTTGGCGATCAAATATTCCGTAAGGTAAAATTAAAATTCTGCAAAAAATTCCGAAAGATAAAAATAAAATCCTCCCCCTTTTCACCCTGTTTCTTGTTTTCCACTTATATGCATTTTCAATTAATAGAACCCATTAGGAAAATCAAAATTTGTTTAGTTTAAAGTTAATTCTTTTTTTTGTTGAAAATTCAACACTATGATTGAAATTTTATATTTTCTCGACGTTAAAATCTTGTTTGGTTATTTTGGTCTAAGCTCACCTATAACAGCTAACATCTTTATGGAATATCTAGAAACTAAAATTTTTAACCAATCCAAGCCTAAACCAGAATTCGTATGCCTTTACGATGACGACAATTTTGTCATCTAGAGATATGGAATAGACGAAAAGTACAAGTTTTTTTACTTTATCAATCAATTACACCCTGATATCCAATTCGCCATGGACATTGAACAAAGCGGAAAATTGCCTTTCTTGGACATACTAGTTCACAAAAGATCTGATAACACATGCGGACATGATATTAACAGAAAACCCACCCATACAAATAGATACCTACATGCCTTCTCCTTCTACCACCACCTATTTCAAAAGCAATCGATCATCAACTTCCATGTTTACAGAGCTGTCTCCATAACAGATAAAGATAACTTACAAAAGGAAACACAAATTGCTAAACAAATCCTAATACAGAACGATTAGACAAACAAACAAATTGATAAAGCAATAAGAACATGCACTCAAAATAACAATTCAACACAATCTACCTCACAAAGAGAGATAAAAACGACCACCACTCTACCCTATATCCAAGGCATAACAGAACAAATAAGAAGAATTCTCAACAAACACAATATTCAAATCATATTTAAACCGTCTGCGAAAATAGGACAACTTCTGAACAACACTAAAGATAAAAAAGCACCTCTTAGTAATCCTGAAGTATATGAAATCCCTTGCTTTTGTAGCAAAGTCTACATTAAAGAAACCGGGAGAGCGGTGAGCCAGCATGTGAAGGAACGTGTGAGTAAAGTCAGGCTAAAACATTTTACGCAATCAGCACTAGCTGAGCATCATATCGAAACAGGCCACATCATTTTATTTGAGAAAACAGCCGTTATTGCAAATACATAAATATTTTTCCAAGAAACCATAAAGAAGCAATTAAAATTTCAAAACGCCATAGTAAAATCCATAGGGACAATGGGTAATATTAGTCGTAATAGGCCTTCCTTTTCTCGTGTTTTTTTAAGAAAACTTGATAAGCCAATCAGATTCATCCAGCCTCCATAGTCGGGCGCTCTGGCCAATCACAGACATAGTAGAGAGAATATATAAGAACAACATAACCTGAAACTTCTCTTTCAGGTTAGCCTAGAAGAAGTAAACTGTTATGTTCACGAAACGTTAGCAAGATTTGTAGTTTCACACACGATTGAAACTCCAAAAAAAACTTTTATTCTATTAATTTCACTCTTTTATGGAAACTTTGTCAATTTGGCTTGAAAATTCACCCCTTCTGGCGAATATTTAATCATTTTTGGTTGAAAATGCAACTGAAAATTAAATAATTATATAATGCATTGGAAATTATTCTATTTCAGTTGAGGATGCAACTATTTTGTTGAAAATTTGTATTTTTCTGTTGAATTAAACTATTCTAATTTAATATTGAAAAGTTTTGTGATACAAAAATGAATTATAATGTAGGTCACTCTAAAAGTTTCCGGTCTCAGCTTAATGAGAAATCGCAGTAAATTAGTTCGTACAGTATTGTTTGAAAGGTCTCATTTGGGTCTTTCCGTGAAACCATAGGATAGAGATTTTAGTCTGAACAGTACTCAGTGGAATGTTTCTTCATCGCGACAACGCTTTGTTTTAAATTAGGGCGCTTTTGAAAGAGTAGAAAAATTGTAAAATAAGCTGTTTAGAAGAATAAAAGACTGTATTGATCTCAAGAGAGTCTTATCTGAAAAATAATTAAAAAATTTGAAAAAAGTCTTTATTTATTCAAGACCGTAAACTTTTGAAGCGACCTACGTATAGTTCTTGTTAAGAATTGATACTTATTTGTGAAAAATTTACCTGCTTTACTAAAAGTTGAACTACTTTGTCAAAAACTCATGTTTTTCAAAGATTTACTGTTTTAGTAGAGAACTCATATCTTTGGTTGCGAATTGAACCATTTTGTTAAAAAGTCGCTCCTTTTTGGTTCGAGAGATAACTAATTTAACTAAAGATTTATATATTCAATTTTTTGTTAAAAATTTATGACTTTCTGTGAAAAGTTCAACTACTATTTCAAAAAATTCATTTTTTTAATAACGATTCATAATTTTAGTTAAAACTTTATCTCTACGTTTGAAAATTACACTATTGTGTTGAATATTATGTAATGAAAATTTAACAGTCCATTTTTTGTAGAAAGTTGATCTCTTTTATTTAATAATCATACTATTATGGGGCAAATACATGTTTTATGTTGAAAACTCATCATTCTTATGTTGGAAATTAATCTTCTTGGTAGCAAATTCAATTACATTGTTGTAAGTTGAACTACTGCGTCGAAAATTCACATTTTTGGTTAAACATTCATTAATTCTAGTTAGAAATTTATTTCTTTAGTTAAGACGTTGATTACTCTATTTAAAATTTATTTTCTGTTGCTTGAAAATCAACTTTTTGAATTTAAAATTCTCTTATTCCATTTTTGGTTAACAGTGAATCTTTTAAGTGTGAAAATTAAACTATTTATTTGAAAGTTCCTGCATTGTTGCAAATCGGTCTTACGTGTTAGAAAATTAATCTTTTTGGTTAAAAAATCTATGGTTATGGTTAAAAACTCAGCTATTTGGTTAAAGATTTATTTTATTTTTGCTTGAAGATTTATTTCTTTAGTTAAAAATCCATTGCTTTAGTTGAGAATCAAACAATTTCATTAAAGATTAGTTTGCTTGATTGAGAATTTCTTTTTTCAACTGAAAAGTTAACGATTTAATTTTTGCCTGAAAATGTATGTATCTTTCTGTATAAAAATTCTTTTACTTTGCTGAAAATGAAATATATTTCGTTTTGAAACCTTTGCATTTTTAAGCGTTCCACATTGAATACAGTATGGTATACATTAACTTTTATTGAAAAATATATATACCGTTTTTATTTCCCTTTTGACATGCTAGGAATTTAAAGCTTTTTCAATAGAATTTAATATAGCACCCACATTCAATTTATTTCAAAGAAGTTATTTTGCTACATTTGTGAAAAATCTCCTTGACTTCTCTGTTTTTAAAACATGTAGGCTTATAAAACCAATTTGTAATTTGCGGTGAGCTTAAAATGCTAATTAAAATTATTAATATACTTAACCATTATATTTACCAATAGAATTGAGGACAATCACCAAGGATAAGAGGAGAGTATGAACAATCTTCATATTTTATAATTAGAAGAAAAACTAGTTAATAAAGAATATCATTACAAATGTTACCATTGAATATGGTATTGCTTCATTAGATTTTATAATATATAGATTCGAGAGTCGTTATCTAATCGATGGTATGCGTCAACCTTTTCCTTCTCAGGTATTTACATTTCATAAGTTACTTTCAAGTAATAAACAGTACTGTATAAATTCGTTGAAGCTAATATCACGGCTATAACCGACTGTTTAAAGCTTTGATAAACAAATACAATTTCTACAAAATATGTCCAACGAATTGGAGATGTGAATTTCGTCGATTCACATTGTCAGCAGATAAAATTTTTGATTAAATGTTCGAGAAATTAATCAGAGAAAACTAAGTTTACTTCAAACAAAAAAAAAAACAAAAACAAACTAATTTTTGAACTTCGATCACCTATATATCATATTCTTTGAAAGCGAGTAACATTAATAAAAGGAAGTGTTTAGGGTTTCAACCGTGTGTGAAACTACGAATCTTGTCGACGTTTCGTGGACATTGCAGTTCCATTCTTCAGGGCTAACGTGAAACTAAAGTTTTAGGTTATGTTGTTCTTATATATACTCTATACGATGCCTGTGATTGGCCACAGCAACCCACTATGAAGCCTGTGATTATCCAGAGCACCCCACAGTGGTGACTAGTCGAACTTATTTGGCCAATCAAGACTTTTTTCAAAAAACATAAGAGGACGCAAATCCAAACCGGAACACAATTATATCCATTGTCTCTATTTATTTTATTAAGGTGTTTAAAAATTTCGATTGCTTCTCTATGAGTTTTTGGAAAAATATTGTATGTATTTGCAACGACGGTTGCTTTGTCAAATAATATGCTATGTCCTGATTCGATATGATGCTCAGCTAGTGCTGATTGCGTGAAATATTTCGGTCTGACTTTACTCTCATCCTCCTTCACACCTTGGCCTACCGCTCTCCCGGTTTCTCCGATATAGACCTTGCCACAAGAGCAAGGGATTTTATATAGTCCCGGAGTACTGAATGAAGGGATCCGGGTGATCACTTCTTTCAGCGAGCTTTTAGGTTAGCACTGAAGAGGTGAACTGCAATGTTCACGAAATGTCGACAAGATTTGTAGTTTAGCACACGATTAAAACCTGAAACATTTCCTTTTATTATAATGAATCACCGCAAGAGCATTAAATCTATTATTAAAGAACTATAAAGGGAGATTTTTCTGTACTAAAACTGACACTTTCTTAAAACGATGTAGGGACAACAGCATCGTTCCAAAATTCTTACAATTAAAAAACCATTTGGAAATATCCAAATCCGAATCAATTCTACGTAAAATAAGTTGGCTTCTGCTGAAAGGAAGAATACAACATACCAAATTTATCTTGTACACTACTATCAAGACTTAACCTTTTTCTATCAAACATTCTCAAATTTTACATTTAATCTACATTAGATCGCATATCATTTAACCTACCTAATCGGACTTAAGACCTTCACACTAAGGAACAAAAAATTAAATTTGACAAATCACTACCAGAAAAGCACTCACTACAAATAACATATTGAAAAACATATCTAAAAATCCTTTCATCAATAAAATGATTTCCGCCTAGTCTAAATAACATAATTTTGCAGTCGCACTCTCTAGAATCCTGCTAGAAAAAATTGTCAGTAATATGGAATCCTGAATATATAACCTTCCTCCAGAAAACGCAAATGACATACGATTCAGGACGGCCAACATCTTACGTTAAGCCCAACTTCCCTTTTCAAACTTAACAAGACAACAAAAAACAGCAATTGAAAAACTCAATCAGAATGAATCGAAACCCTTTCAAAGGACTCTAAACCTAATAACATAACAATATCTAAATTAATACATAGTAATCTTATCGCTCTAAAATTTTACGGGCTCCCAAAAATCCAATATATCCTTGAGTCAGCAGCCCTAGGACTTTTGAAAATATATTTTGGGATGTATCTCTTGAACGTTACCTGAATTTTTTGCTTAATTTTAACATTTTTTCTACTTATAATTTCCTGTTAGATTTTTTTATTTTTCTTCGTAAAAATTGCTTTCATAGACTATGGAACATATATTTTTTTCATTAAAATCGAGAATGCAATAAAATCCGTTTTTGAGTAAAACCACTTTTATTTTTCTTTCCTCCTCCACAGCTTCTACAAAAGTGTGATTTACATATCATGTTTAAAAAAAATGTCATGTCTCATGGGTACCTAGCTATGCCTTCAATTTGTGCACGATACGTGCAGAGGAAATTGTTACATGCTCACACCAAGAGGCCTTTTTTCAAATTTCAAAAAGAGTTGCACGGTATTCCTGACAGAATAAAAGGTAGCAACCCTAGTGAATTAGTTAGAGTTAGCTTAAGCATTATTTTGGAGTGGGTTTCATCCTTATTCTCGATAAGCTCGGAACTGACCGAAAATATAGACTTTTGAAAGGGGTTGTCAAGGGCTTCGAACAGAGTGAGGTGTGGCAACCCTAGTGCTTTGGATTGAGTTTATTCGTTTTTAATTCTATTTTACATTAGAGCTTTTGTTTATCTTCATTCTCGATTGGCTAGAAACCGATCACAGAATAGTACCGTAAGTGACCTTTTTCTGCTCATCTAGACAGGATGAGGTTGGTCAACTATACCGATTCTCGTTCAGCTCACTCTATTTTCTTATTCTGAGTCAGATTTATCCTTTCACTCGATGAGCTGAAAATTTAGCAGTCAACGCTTGGACTGAAAAGTTTTTTAATTTTATCAATCGATTACACCCTAATATCTGGTTCACCAAGGAAATTGAACAAAACAGGAAACGCCTTTCTTGGGCGTAATAGTTTACAACAGATCTGATAGCAAATTAGGACATGAAGTTGATAGAAGACCCACTAATACAAACAGATACCTACATGCATCCTTTCACCACCACCACCCATCTCAAAAGCAATCGGACATCAACTCCCTTGTATACGGAGCTATCTCAATAACAGATAAAGGTAACTTACGAAAGAAATTACAAAACGTTAAACAAATTCTAAACCAGAACGATAACACAAACAAATTGATAAAGCAATAAGAAAATACACTCATAAAGAAAAGACAGTACAGCCTACTAAAAAAGTAAAGAGAAAACCAAACACCATCCTACCCTACATCCAAGGTATAACAGAACAAATAGGAAGAATTCTCAACAAACACAACATTTACTATTTTCAAACCATTTGCTAAAATAGAACAACTTTTAAACAACCCGAAAGATAAAAAAGCTCCCCTCAGTGATCCAAGAGTATATAAAATCCCTTGCTCCTCTGGCAAAGTATATATTGGAAAAACCGAAAGAGCGGTGAGCTAACGTGTAAATGAACATGAAAATAAAGTCAGGGTGAAACATTTCACGCAATCAGCACTAGCTGAGCATCATATCAAAACAGGACATAGCATATTATTTGACAAATCAACCG
>JAUELO010014855.1:0-20838 GCA_032357855.1 Amphibolips quercusostensackenii
TAAAGGATTACTAAAATAATGACATCAGTATTCATAAAGTTTTCAAGACTAATTCCATTAATAAAGCTCACTCTTATCAAATGCAATCTTAGAAGGACAGTCTTAAAGTCTTAAGCGTAAGAGATAACGGTTTTAGTATAGATTATATAGGCTAATTAAGCATTGGAATATTCAGTAGGTACATTGTAAGTCAAACTGTGTGTTGGCACATTAATCAGTTTGTTCTTAAATTAAAAAAGATGATGATTGTCTATACTCTGTTCTTATGCCTAGCTGTTATTCTCAATTTTATTGGTAAATATATAACTTAAAATAGAAAAATTATTTTAAGCTTCACGCAAATCAAAATTTTTCGAGACTTAATGTGCAATGAGCGATTTCACGCATACCCTATTGTAATGCGTCATATTGATGCACGTGCACATATGGTGAATCACCTAACTGTGCAGGTTGACGTATATTTATTTGTGTCCACGCAGTACTTATATTTTATTATCAATTAATAATAAGCATTTATAGTTAGCAACATAAAGGTCCGTGAAAATCCTTCGAAAATAAACTATAAGTAGTTTTGGGAAAAATATCAAATTATTGTACTGCTGGTAATTACAAAGTACTGTATACCTACTTGAAAATCAATAAATGCTCTAATATTTTTATTAAAAAAAAATTATCTTACAATAGATACACTGATCGGTAATGCAAATCATTTTGAAAAAAAAAATGTAATGAGGTATATTATTCTATTGTCTGATTTACATGGCTAGGCTGTCCATCATCTAAATTCAACTTGACATTTGTTTAATGTTTTTGTCTTAATTTGTGCAAGTATGCGCAATCATCTTTAACATTCAGATACAACCCCCTATGTGTCAAATGCCCTGTCCGGGATAGGAGAATATAGAACCGGCCCGGCTATTATCCAAAATCAATAACCCCCAAAAACCACCCAAATCACTTTTGACGAAACAATTCGGAAATGTTTCCATGTAAAACACTTATTAAATTTTCAAAAATAAACAGAGTGACACACGTAACCTTTAGAAAACGCAAAGTTATGATTCTAAAATTTTTTAAATATTCAACAGTCTTCAAAATCCAGCGCTAGCACTTTTAAAACAAAAATTCTAAGAAAAATGTATGCAAATCAGACATTAGATTTCAAAATTAAAAATAGTTACGCAATTCACCTTTAGGAAACTCCAGGTTATGTCTTTCACCGCAGAATAATTTTTTTTTGATCCACTTCTAGCACTTTGAATGAAAAGATTCCAAAATGTTTCTGTATTAAGGAGTCTTTGAATTTGAAAATTAAATATATTCACAAAAATCATGCTTGTAAAACTTCATTAAACAATCCCATAATAATATTTATCAACCTTTGAAATCCACCCCTTCCACTTTTAACTGAATTTTTTTCAAAAGTCTTTATGTAAAGCAGCAATTGAGTTGAAATTTTTTAAATAAGTAGATCAGCAAATTTCGCAAGGCTCTAGTATATTATATTGTTATCCACGTAGTAGTAATAAGCAGCCCCAAAAAAACCGCTTTCAGCACATTTTATTAACATCTACCTCCATCTACCCCCATCTACCTATTAACAATAGTACCGACACCACGATCTCTAGGAGAATTAGGTATAGATTTCTTTGGGTTGTTACTGACGGTACCCTCAATGTTGAGAAATGCTGCTATCGCCACATCCCCTCTTCGTTCTGCTTTTTCAATGCGAGAAGTAAATGTATGAAGTGCAGCAATGGTACATTTGCCTTTCTGCAAGGCAAACTGATTGCTATGAACGGGCAGATCAAGTACGATTTTCTTTTTCATATAAAGATTGACTAACTTTTCTAGCGTAGTCAACACTATGATAGTAAGTCTAATTGATCTAAATGATTTGCCTCCATGTCTCTTCCTGGCTTTTGTATGAAGATCGGTTTGACATTCTACCACGCCACTGGGATACCCCATAGCTGTGAACGCCCTGAAAATGTTACACATTGTTCGTATCAAAACATCTGAACATTCTTGAATCAACGCCGGGAATACACTGTCTTTCCTAATAATATCAAAAGGGTCGAAACGCCCGACAACCTGTCAAGTTTCCGATTGTGTTACTATTCGTCTTGATATTCGCTAGTTATCCCCACGGGATTTACATTTTGGGCCGTCAGAGGGATTTGACCTAACAAACCCTTCCTCCGACAGGTATCCAGGTTTGGAACCAGGGAAGTGCACCTGCATGAGCAGTTCGAAGAATTGGCTAGCTGTTTATGTGATGTGACCTGTTTTTAAGACACCTTCTTTGTGAGCTTAAAGTATCCGCCTCGACTGGGGTAGCGTAGCGCTTTTCAAGGATTTTGTGACTCTGGTGCCATTCAGCCCTTGACGTGGCGATAACCTCCTAGCTGTGGAGCATAAAAATTCTCGCCCCTAATACTCCCAGAGGCTTTGTTATTACCCCTTGACAGGATCGCTCTTTAGTTGAGGTTCCACAGACTTGAGTCTGCCAGTTCCTTAGATCAGCTACTCCTAAAGTCCTTCCACCAGCTACAAGGTCAAGTGATCTCTAGAAAGAGAATCTACGCGAATAATCCCTTAAAAAGTTATAAACAAAAGTCAATTATCACATAAAACCGATACCTTTTAATTGAGATGAGAATGTTAAAATTAACATTTTTTGATAATAAGAACAAAATTTCTCTAATTAATTACTCATTAACTAATTTTGTTTCTTGATTTAATTTTTATTTTCAAATTTTTGTCCAACTCATGCACCTGCACACGTGTGAAACACTCCCTTACCTTTATAAGTACTTCTTTTCTAAAAGAAAAACGTCAACAATTTGAAGATACATCATCAGACAAAGTTTTAAATATTGAAAGCTTATCCAATTTTTAAAACAATAATTAATTATTTCTGATGCATACAAAAAGAATTGGGTTCTCCTAACATCTTTCAGTGAATTTATACGAATATGATATTTAAAGATTATATTACTTTTTAAAATTTGACACAAATCTGAAACCATATAAGTGCATTTATTATCAAAATTATTTCTGATGGACAATGTGCTGTGACACGATATTATTTTTTAGATGAAAATAGATTATTACGCAGAAAATAATTTTTTTTAGTGCCTATGCAGATACTAATTCTACGGCATTAATATAACAGACCTTTGAAAATTTATAATTTTAAGTTTAGTTGATTTATCAAATCTAGAGCACTTGATATTTCAACATTCGGTCCAAGGCGACGAATAAATATTGCGTAATTGCTTAGTAATCATGAATAATTTTCAACGGTGCAATATAAATTAATGCAAAGCTAAGAATACGAAATTCGTCTTATGCGCTGATTTGTTGTCATAATAATTGTTTCAAAAATAAATATCAGACCTTCCTAAATAAGTCAGCAAAATAAATTCTACTTTAAAGCTCGACACTCCAGACGTTTTTGGGAAGTAAAACCCTATGACTATTTCTAGATAAAGCTAGACAAATAGAAGCTGGGTTATACAAATTATTTAAAAATCGCTATTGTATGGTAATGACTAGGCTGAAATTAACTTTTGTTACTTGACACCGCTGAATTTTGATTTTTTGATAAGAAACTAATTAAATTTCAAAAGAAATATATCATTGACCTTAAACTTAATAATCAAATAAAAAATTAATTATTTAAAAACTACAGCATTTCAGCTTTAATAATATAAAAAAAACAATGTCAAATTTGAATTTAGCGCGATCGAGTAAGAAACACAAAATTTAACTTATTCGTAAAAAGGGAGTCAGAAAACATTATGTTTTTTTGAACTTTAATAAAAAATACTAATTTTACATGATTTTAATCTATGATGACGATACCCATTACATTAAATTCAATATAATTATGCAGAATGTACTTCAATCATCCTGAATTTTTGATTAATAATGAATATTTAAAATTCAACAAGTTTTAAATATTTATATAAATTAATACTCTTGATTAATAGTAGTAAATGGCTCAGTAATACAATTTAACGTTGAGAAACTCAGATTATTGTGCGACCATAAATAGGATTTAAATTAAAATTTCGTAAAATCTGATGACAGGTCAGTTTTATTGTATATGCACATCAGATTGTAAGGATGACTAAGTCCTCTTGAGAACTCAATTATTAGAAATAGTAGTATTTTATAAAGGCAATGTCTATTTGAAAGCCCAAAAATAGACTAAGTATGTCATGAACATATTACCGTTGCTAAGGTGATTTCAAAAATCAGAAAAATATTTGTCTTGAATTTAAAAAAAGAGTTTTTTTTAAATAATTATTTTAGTGTAATAAAAATATTTTTAAAAAAATACAATCATCTTAAATACGAGATAAAAAAATTTTTTGTATGTACAAAAAGCTATTTCTTTAAAAAAAGACATATCATCGACTCAAAAAAAATTTCTTTGTCTTAAGAAAACTTTTTTATAACTCATAGCCAAAAAATATTTTTCTTTAAAATAGATAAAATATTATAAACTATCAAATATTTTTATATTTATTTAAATCCATAAAAGCCCCTAAAAATTTCTTTAAATATTTAAAATCCCTTTAGATTCCTAAAATTAATAACGTTGCTTTTCTTTAGGTCTTAATAATATTCAAAAATTAGATAAAACAGATAAAGGTACGAAATTCGTCTCTCTAATTCTTATAACATACTTTGCATAATATTTTTTAAAGGTTTAAATGGTTTTTTATAGTAGGTACTATATGCGTTAGCCATGTAAAATGCAGCTTTCCTTAAAGCTCAAAAGATTACATAAATAGTGACGTCAGTTCTAATAAAGTTTATAATTAAATTTTTTAATCTGAAACTGACTCTGATTAAATGTAAATATTTCCGAAGGACAAGCTTTACGCCTTTAATCGGAGAGGTAACAACTACAGTCCTTTTGTCCTTAAATTAGAAAGAATAAGGATTGTCTATACGTCGTTCTTATGCTTAGCCATTATCCTAAACTTTATTGATAAATATTATAACATGATAATTTTTAAAATTTCATTCAAGCTTTACGAAAAACTATAATTTGTGTGTGATATACCGCGGTTCGGTTAGAAGCGGGTGTCATTTTCATAGGTCGCAGTTGCTCCCATTTGGACCCTACGGTGGTTGTTTGAGCTTTTTTTAAAATTATATCTACGTAAATATATATATATATATATATATATATATATTTAGTATGTTGTATTTTCGCGCATTAATTATCAGCAAACAAGCAAACAACGACCCAGAATTAAGTTTTGCATAGGGTAAGAAAACCAGCGATTGTCATTGGTACCAGTTATTCGTAAACTTTCTAATTTGCTTTAAACAGTAGGAAAATCAATAAATTTAACATAATGTGTTCGACTTACTCTTATATAAGCTGCCTCCAACAAAAAATGCGAAAAAATTCCAAATGAAAAATAGTCACACAAATCACATTGCTACCGAAAGGTATACACTTTTAAAGCAAAGCGATTAGTTTTCAAAAAAAAAGAGTCAAATTATATATAAGGACCATTTGACACGTAATTTTTTTAGGATAAGGTGCCATTTTACAAAACTGCACCCGCTCCCGGCGATAGCGCAGTACCCTTTCTTCTGTAACCATGTATAATGACAGATAGGTGGTTACTATCAGCGATAAATTAAAAAAAACGATTTGGCAAAAGACTTTTGCACTCTAAGGACACGCAACGACACAAGGACGACCGCCTTCTGCATTTTCAGACTATTACCCAGCTTGTCGACAAAGGCGCTCTACAGCACCTTGGCGCTGGAGAGACCTATACATGCCTCGGCGTGCCATGGCGCTGCATTCAGGAGGTACATGTATACAAAATGCTCTTCAATGCAGCTTAAATCTTGGGATATCGAGTCAGGAATAGTTATGCGCATCAACAAAAGCATGCACCTTAAGACTTTTTTTTCGCGACTTTACATCTCATGTCGTCAAGTGTCTTTACAACAGGATCATTCTAGGTACAGCACGTATAATCACAAATAGACGACACCTTTTTTTTTTAAATATTAGGAAACACGAAAAAGTGGGCGAAAAAGCGTTTCTGTACAACGAAATGGAGGACGCTGCTAAAACAATTGGCCTTGCCTCGTATATCATAAGTCAGAAAAATAAAACAAACATTGTCTATCTCGAGACCTCACTCCTGAAGGTTTGGATCAAGAAAGCACTAAACAAAAACTGCACGGCATCTTCCACAGAAATATAAAGGATCAGTCGAGGTAGTATAAGCTTACGTTTGCTTCCGTAAAATCACTTGAATTGTAGTTTAGCACTAAGGGTTTTATTTTGGCATGTCCAGACTGTAAAATTTTCACTTCAGCATACGGTCGCCACATTTTGAGCTAATACATTCCCAAAGATTGCTGCAGAACGTGTCAGGCTCACACTGAGCACCTATGACGCATTATATCCATTTGTTTAACTCATGCCAGAATGTCGTATATTTAAAGGCACAATGCTGTACTAAAAGTTTTCTATCACCATTTCTATTACTCTTACAGCATAAGCCCTGACCTTACTTTACTGAAATCTTCTAGGGAAACAGTGTCTATTTTTAAAATCAAACAGTGCCAAATATACATCATGTACTCTGCGATTTTTTTCGTCATGCACTTCAGGCATGAATTCAAGGAACAAATCATTTTTGTTACTGATGTTTTAGCACTGGCCGACTAGAACGTCACTTCCAAGAAAAATGCAAAAAATAGAGAGATACAGATCTCATAAGGGAGCTGCGACGGTTATACCCAGAATATATGTTAAGCTCGTTGTCACGGTCATCGGTGCTCTTAGAGGTGTCAAGCTTTTGCAGCTTTTACAGTGGGTCACATAAGAGCGTAGTCACTGTGCTGAAGAAAAAGATATCTATTACAATATTGTTTTTCAAATATTGTTTTGTTATATCAAAAACTTTGGTGCACATACATTAATAACAGATCTAATCCCCGCAAGCATCAATAAAGTCCTGGCATCTTTGAGGCATACTTTCTATGAGATTTTTTGCGTATTCTCTATCAAACGATCTGCAAATCTTGCGATTTTGTTAAATTAACTGTTGCAAATTACACAGCCTGTTTTTGCAAAGCCTCAGTTTGATTCGGGCCCCAATCACCCTGCCCAGTCATGCTGCCCCAGTCACGGTCTGAATAATTTTACGCCCATCCGAGACGTTTTTGGACACTTTTTTCACTCAGAATTGGCTTTTTTGAAGTAATTCGAAATTTCAAGTTATTCGCAAGCAAATGTCTATGAATCGTTTTGTGCGATACTTTCAGACCTTTTCGAGACAGGATCAAAATAATTTTCTCACCTTCTTTTGACACTGTGCCAACAGAGTCACGATTTGGATAGTCATCGGCATTTTTAACTTTTTTGTAACGAATCACATACTTGATAATGAAAAATTCTTCCCTCTTTATAAGCAAAAAAATCCTACAGTCTTTCTATTTACTGACCGCTGGTGATCGTGACTACGCTCTTATGTGAACAAATGTAGCTTTTATGCCTGAGAAGCATACCTGCGTGTCGACAAAATGCTAAGACACCTGCGGAGAAAATGCAGAAGGCAGTTGTCCTTGGACAGCTCCGCGTCCTTAGGGTTCATAAGACTTTTGCCAAATAGAAGTATTAAATCAATCGCAGACTGTAATTCCCTATCTTTCGACCTATTGACGTGGCTAAAGCTAAAACGTAACCACGATTTCGCCAAATCAAGGTCCGTTTTCCTAGAATAGCACCCACTTAAAGTAAGATCACGCGGTTGTGCTTAAAACAAACTTTTATATATATTACATTCATACTGTGCCTGTAACATATGAATAGTATATAATCCTTTATTTTCTATTGCAGAACTGAGTTCACAGTCCAGATATTTGCCTGATGGTGTCCCTAATCCTGGTGCTTCTCGTCGTGGACCTTCTTCATCTTCTTATTCTTCTGGCAGATATTCTCCAGATACGACTCTTTCTCTTGCTTTACCTCATTCTTCTACCGGATCTCTATCACCTGCCGAGCCACCCCATCGTGAGAGGTCTAGGTCTCCTCCTCTCAGGCAAATTTTTAAACGCGTGCTTGGATATAGGTTTGAAGATCTCGAATATATCAGACTCAGTCCTCACAACAATCCGAATCGGATATTCAAACTTCAAAGATACGTTTTTACTCACAATAATTTAATTTTATTGAGAGTCAAAACTTTAACCTATCATCCCATACCAACTGAAGAACATATTGTATTATCAGCGTCCAATGGTGACGCTTGTGCAATACTGAAAAGGCCACAAAACAGACGCATGCTTTTTCGTGGATTATTTACACATACTAATTTAGGGCCAAAAAGGGCAAAAATAAACATGATCAGCGGCGCGGTTAAAGAATTGACTGAGGATGAAATAAATGATTGCCAAATAAACAGCGATGTATCAATCTCAAAGACCTTTAATGTATATTGTGTAAACGACAATTCTTTAGATCGCTGATGAATTTTAAATAAACGCGTTTTTCTGTCAGATCTGGGGCTTTGCTGTCGGTCATAATGCTCACCCTGTGTTTATGTAAGGACATTTTAAACTTAAAAGTCATAAGATTTACAACTGTAATTTTGTAATTTTTAATTCTCTTTTAAGGGTAATCACTCAAAGTATCATTAATTGTATATTACATGATACAATTGCATTTAAAATGACTTCGATTTCAACTTTTTTGAATTATGACGTTGTTCCGCTCATAATGCGTAATTCTACAATCTTTTAGTGTCACTTCGTATACATTTTTTAAAAGTGGTTACATTATAATAAATTATTCACATTATTGAGAAGCGTCATTAGAAAAAATGAAATAAATATACAATATATATTTACAATAGGTGACTAATAATATTACTTTAATTCGTAAAATCATAGAAAACTCTTTTTTCCGAAAACCTGATTTTTGGCAGGACCAGTACCTTAATTTGAAATTTTTTATTAAAAAGTGTTAAAAAGCTATATATACTGTACACATACTGCATTCAAAAGGCGTAATTTTTTATATTATGGTAAACTCTATCATGTTAAATAAATGTGTTATTAGTGTCTGTACTTTGGAACGAAATTGCTTTTTCTTTTATTTTAAAATAGAGTGCAATTTTATTTTCTATTATTTTTTTGTTCAAGTTAAATCAAAAAATAAATACAAATAATTCTGTTAAATTGTATTAAAATTGTGTATTAAAATTTAATTCAAATTAAAATTAAATTATCCAGAAATTTTAAACATTTACTTCAGAACGAGTTTTGAAACTTGACATTCTAAAGATGTGCAAAAAGTATGTTTGAAAAAAAACTGTCTCTTTGCCTAAACAATATTAATTGCTGGGTTGATAAGGTCGTTTCGAAATAGTATTTTCAGGATTTGCTTAAGTTTTGTAAGTTTTAAAATAGCACAAAAAACCAAACTTTAGAAAAAATCAAGAATTTGATAGCTTTATTCAATTTTTATACATATACAAAAAGAAAAGTGTGAAACATTAAAGTCAAAAGCAGATAGTAATAATATCATCCGTTTTGAAGAGTTTTGCGACACACTCATATCAGATAATTCACTGCAAAAAAGGTAAAAAAAGAACTTAGCGGCACGAAGATTTTTTTCGCTGCGGGATCAGATGGTATCATGAACTTCTCGTGGAAGGAGTTCACTTCTTGGCTTTAACATCTGGCTTACTTATTCACATCATATTCAAAATCGGAGACTCCCATTTCGCAGTGGCAAGTGTAACCACGCACTATACTCCTACCGATAAAAGGTGACTTGTTTTACCCAGAAAATTACAGACCAATTCCTTGTTTAAATTCCGTTGATTCAATAAATTTTTTGAATTTTTTAAATTAATTGGATTTTATCAATTCATTGAATTTTATGAATACCGTGAATTAAAAAAATTCCTTGAATTCCATTAATTCCTTGAGTTTCACCAATCCGTTGAATTGCACGAATTCTTCAAATTCCTTGAATCCCTTGATTCACATGAAAACATGAACTCAGTCCGCTAACTTGCTGAAGCTTGACGCGTAACGTGACGATTCTTATAGATTCATTCTTTATGCAAAAATGCTATACCACGCCCAAAAATGTTTTACTTTGAAAATTAATTTTTAAGTAATAGGATTAAGTTTTAACCAAACAGTTGGCTGTTTACCAGAAAAAGATAAATTTTGCATAAGCTTGTTCTGAAGCCTTAATCGGCAATATTTATGCCCAGGATTAATAGCCATCAATCAAAATATGAAAATGTAAATATAGCTATTAACTATATACGTATACATATGTATTTTTTTACAAAAAAATATCAAAGAATCTTTTTGATCAAGTCTTCAGTCGGCAAGTAGAATGTTCAACCATGCGCTTTGTTGCTTCACGAGGTCTGCCTGGAAAGTATCCGACCATGCCAACAGCTGCTTCATTCTGTTCTATTTCTTCAACTTCTTGAAATCGCTTTTCTTTTAGAGGATACTATTTAAGAAACAGCTATAAACTACAGGAAGCTAAATTGAAATTATATGCTGAAGTTGTATAAGATCGTTTTTACTAGAAACTTCTAAATAAGCTTTTCAGTAAGAATTCTATTTGTTAATTCTGCTACATACTGGAACGATTTTAGGTAGCGGTGATTCGTGTGTTGCTGATTTTGGTGAATTGCAGTGAGATTTCAGGTGAGTTAGTGGTCAAAGTGGGAAAGCGTTTTGCATTTGAAGATCGCATGTTGAAGATAATAGAAGTAAAAAAGTGAGTAATATTTTGTTGCAACGACAGTGCAGGATAGACAAAGAGAAGCACGAAAAAAAATAAGGTAGCAGGGTGAGGTAGTATAGTGGCGACAGAAGTTATGCAAGTTACGTAGGTGAAAGTAGGATCCACCTTAAAAACTCCGAAAATGTTCAGGACTTCGCCGGAAAAAGGTCAAAATAAAGCAGGCGTAAAAGACAAGGAAAAAGAGTAAGATAAACGAAAAAAAGCATAAAGAAAGAGGACAGTAGATAAAACAAAAAATTAGAAAAGAAATGGCCAAGCTTTGAGAAAAGATGAGATAATAGGAAGAAGTTGAGAAAAATATGGCAAAAAGGATGCAAACATTAGAACAAATATTCAACAAACAGGAAAAGTCTAGTAGAAAGGTTGCACAGATAGAAAGTAGGATTATAAACATAGAAAATTCAAACAGGGAGACTGGTGGTGGGGAGAGTAAGAGTAAGGAGATGGAAAAGCTAAAAAAAATAAAAAATAAATAGAAAAAAAGAGAGTTATAAAAGAGAAAAAAACATAGTGATAAAGGAACTAAGATTGTAAGAGAAGGAACTGAGAAAAAGAGTGGAAGATATGCTAAAAAATAGATACCAAGGTAAATATAGAGAAAATGCGAAGTGTAGAAAAATTATTGCGAGTAAAAGAGGTAATGGTATGAGTGACACAAAAAAAATGAAAACACAAGAGGGAAGTGATAACAAAAAGGAGGGCCTCATGTGAAAGCTCAGAGAGAATAGAAGATGATTTGACATAAAAAAAGAGAGTATGCAGTATAATTTAGGGAAAGTAGCGGAAGAGGAAAGAATTAATAAAAAAAACATGGGTTACGTATGAAAGAATACAAATAGAAGGCTTATGAAGGGATTCTGACAAAGAAAGGGAGGAGATAGTAAAAAATAAGATGCTGGAAAACTAGGAGAGAAACAAACAGTAGACAGAAAAGCAAGAAACAGTAAGAACTGAAAGAGGTAGGAAATTAAAGAAGGAAAGAATAAAGGATCACAGAGAAAGAATAGAAAGTTTATAAAAATTTGGCGCAATGGGATGTATTAGTAATGATAGAGACGCAGCTAGATAAATAAGAGTACGAAAAAGTAAGGGAAAGGTTACCAAGAGGTTATAAATTGCAGGTGCAGGACGCGAAAAGAAAAAATAAAAAAGGCAATGCAATGGGAGAAATAGTGATAGGAGTAAGGAAAGAATATATAACAGGGATGAATAAGAAAGATATAAAAAAACAAAAAGAGGGATTAATAGTGGAAGAAGTAGACATGTGAGGGACAAGGTAAAAGACAAGGGTGGGGGATAGTATGCAAGCGGTGATATGCAGGAGAAATAAGAGGGGATAAAGAAATTGATGGAAGATATTAAGAAGGAGATTAGGCTTATAATAGGGGGAGATTTTAATGCGAGAACAGGAGGTACAGGTAGGAGGGAATAGGAGAAAGAAAGAGAGAGAAATTTTAAAGACAAGATACTGAATAAGGAGAAAAAAATTATTAATGGGGGAGTAGGGTCTAACGGGTGAAAAAAGCACTTTTTCGGAAACTTTTTTTAGAGGTATGATAGTAAATTTATTGTCATATTTTACACATTAAAAACTATCATTTGGAGAACATTTTGTCAAACTTTTTTTGAAAAATATTTAAAAATAAACCAATGACGGAGCTTTATCGAGGACGCCTTTTTAAAAAGATGATTTGCAGTATAAGCTGCAGCTAATTGCAGAATTGTTAAAATTTTTAAAGGCAAAGATATTTATTGAAAATATAAGTTCTTCTTACCCCTTTTGTCGTTTTTTTCAATCAAAAATTTTTGTTGGTCATTCGAAGCAGAAATAGCAATTTTTGTAATGTACAAAATTTGAAAATAGTCGGTAAGAAAAAGAGGGGATCGGTTAAGGTAAGAAAAAAAAATTTCAAGTGAAAGGTCAGAAAGATCAAAATAGGAAAAGGAAATGTAAACAAGGAAATGGAGTTGATGATAGGAAAAATAAAAAGAGTATTAGAGTGTTCAAGGGAAGAACAATCTTGTGAAGGCGGCAGTAGAAGTGGATGGGATGAAGAATGTGAAGAGAAGAAGAAGTAGGTTAGAAAGAAATAAAAAAAATAAAAAAAAGGGAAAAGTAGTGGAAAAAAATATAGCAGAAAAGAAGGAGTACACTGAGTTGTGTGTTTAAAAGAAAAATGACGAAAATAAAGGTTTGAAGAAGAGGTATGAATGTCTAGGAGTAAAGAAAAGGTTTGAAAGGTGAAGACTAGAGAGAGGGAAAGAAGAAAAAAAGTAAATCAGGATATTAGGATCGGAGAATGGAATAAATACTTTATGGTTTTACTAGAAAAGAGAGGGAATGAAGAAAAAGGCTTGTGAAAAAAGAAAAATATGGTACGGAAAGATATGAGGAAAATGACATAACAAGAAAAGAATTAGTCGAAGTGTTAATAACAATGGGAACAAAAAGGCACCTGAAATATATGAGATTCCAAATTGATTCTGGAAATATAGGGGGACTGGACTAAAGGAATAAGCATAGTTAATGTGCGATAGAGTGTAAAAAGAAGAGGGTTTTACAGAGTTATAGAAAAAAAATAGTGGTATCCATAGTGAAGAAACGCAAATAGGAAGGAGTCAACGATTATAGGGAAGTGACACTGATGCCAACATTGTTTAAAGTATATATAACGATTTTGTCAGAGAAATTACAGAAAAAAGTTGTGGCAAAAAGATAGTGACACCGAATCAGACAGGGCTTAGAAAAGGAATGAGGGTGATGGACAACATATATATTCTGAATTGTCTTATAAATAAAAGGATTAAAAGAGAGAAAGAAGCAATGATAGCAATGCTCAGAGACCTAAAAGCGGCGTTTGACTCATTGCACCGAGTCGCGACTGAAAGAGCTATGTCAAAAAAAAGAATAAGAGAGGGCTCAGTAAAGAGGATATTAAAAATTTCATGAAAGACAAAAAGATAGGTAAAGGTTGGGGAGCAAGTAGAGGATAGCTTCTGGTTAGTAAGAGAAGTAGGAAAATGTTGTCTTCTGAGCCCACTTTCATTTAATATAATTATCTTAGACTTAGAAAAAGAAATAAGGTTTAGACAAGGAGGAAGAAGAATGGTCTGAGGAATGAAAAGAAGTAAAGTTAGAAGAAGTAAGGGTGTTTATACATTTTGGATATACTTTGCAAACAAATGAAGACCATAGAGCTTATACAAGAAAAAGAATGGAAAAAGTGTCATGGTTAATAAGCCAGATGTTGGAAATGAGAAAAATAAGGTGAGAAAAAGATTAAAGAAGAAGAATGTGGTTGTTTAATACGCTGATATGGCCGGTATTAGGTTATGGAGCAGAGATATGGGGATAAAAGGAAAGGAAAAAGATCGAGAGTTCACAAGAAAGGTATATAAGGTGGACGCTAGGGATAGGCTGAAGGACACCTGGATTTATGGTGAGAGAAGAAGCGCAAAGAGATAAATAAAGTACTAAAGCGAGATAGAAGGCATGGAAATTTGAGACAGTGTTAAAGAAGAAAAAGGAATTGGAACTAGTGAAAAAGTCTTCAGAGGTGGCAGAAGAAGGAAAAGAAAAAAAGATCGAACTAACAAGATAATAAAAAAAATAAGGAGTTCTTTAGTACTACAGATATAGGATAAGGAAATAAAGTATGTTATGGAAGAATTGGAGTAAAGGGACAAGGAAATACAATTGATGGAAAGATAGGAAATAATTGATGAATTAAAATATAATTGATGGTATAAGATGATAAAAGAGAAAGAAATACCAAGGTTTTTAGGAAAGGGATGGGGAAAGAGAAGATGGACCAAAATAAAAAGATTTAGATTGGAAAACTATGTAAGGAAGGAAATGTATCAGAAGAAGAAAGAGAGCAGAAAGTGCAGAATATGTAAGTAGGGAGAGGAAACATGAGAGCATGTATGGGAATGATTCAGGAGTGAAATGGAAGATCAAGGAAGTTAGCAAGGGAATGTGGTAAAGATTCTTAGAAGGATATAATGAGTCAGAAGTGCATAAAGAAGTTGGATCAGGCTAAAGGGGCAAAAGAGAGAGAATGATAAAATAGATGTGGAAAAAGTGGTACAATGAGAATGAGGTAGAAGAGATGTGAAAAAACTAAAAGGAAACGGAAGTCGCGTAGACTTAAGATAGCGCAAGGATCTGTAGGTAATTATTATTCAGTAGTATATTTAGATTCAGTTGCGGATCCGCTCGCTCTCACTCGACCGCTTACTCGCTCGATTTCTCGCTTCTGATCGCTCGCTCACTCTTTAGGCCTGTATGTCATATAGAAGTAAGGATTAAGATATAAGAATTGATGTGAATAGTTGTTAATAATTGTCAGTAATTAAAGATAAGCTAATATAAAATTGTAGATGGTCTTGTAAAACACTGGTGTTATGTAAACCCTTAGGAGACAGATTATTCTTTTAAAAAAAGTACTCTCAGTTTTTTGATGTGTACAATTTTCCGATTTGTGTTAGGAGTGATTTATTTTTAAAGTGCCATCATAACCGTATGTTATGGTCAGTATAGGATAGAAGTTCTTGTGGTTAGATAGCAGCACCCGTCTCATTGATTTCAATCGCTGAAGTTAAAGAATAGCATTAATTTTTGGCATCTGCAGTGTCCTTATAAGATGGAAGAATGTTACAATTTTTTCTTGTAAAAGTTTTCAAAGGAACATATTTGTGACGTGCCGCGAGAAAAGCAACCTTACAGTCAAAAAATTGATTTTCAGGTTTTTGATGCTATCGATAGTTTTTGAATCGCTCTTTTATACTGTGAAAGAATTTAACTTTTTATCTGAAAAACTGAAATTGTTATTTGACCGCAAATGAAGGCGTGAACGGTCTATTTTAACGCGTGCGAACGACCCGAGAAATCCAATTCCACCACTGTTCACACATCTCTCCGTTCTGTGTCCGTGTGACTCGAGAGTTCGTCTGATTCGCTAAACACGGAGCGAGAAGATGCGGTCGTAAGCAGAGAAGCTAGATTCCGGAAAATGTCGTCCACTCTATAAATGACTGACTTAGATCGTCTCCTTGATCGCTTCTACTGAAAAATTTGCTTGAGGACCGTAAGGTCCATTTCCTCGCGGGACGTCACATTTATTCTTAGTCAAGTTCTAGTACATAAAAAGGGCAAATGCTTTATCGACAGTAAAACGTATCTGTAGTACACCTGTGGCCTGTGATGTAACAGATTCCATAGTCGCAGCTTCTTCACTTGATAAAACATTTATGACGATCTCAGCTACAGTAGCCTTATCTACAGTTTGCAAACTTTCGAACAATTCAACTTCAGTTTTAGGATCAAAATTTTGTAATGCTTCAATTTTGCTTCTCTTTGTTTTTTCTGAACATTCCTAAAAAGTTGTTGCTTTTCAAGATTTTAAAGTTGAAGCTTTTGACACCAAAAACACAGCATCCAACCATAAATCATTGTCTTGCACAAACTTATCCTTATTAAAAAAAGAAGCCTACAATCTCTCATTAGAAGCAGGTATAAAATATTAAATAAGTCACTTTCGCACGAACTCTAGCATATTTTTAAATTATATTAAATTATTAAATTATCAACAGACGCAGCCAGAAGGTAGAAATTAGCTTTGAAACGTTCAATAGCTACTGGAGGTTGAACAAAAATTCAACCGCAGTACTCATTAAGAACAATTTATAACAATATTAAATATATGTATGCAAATGAAACTATACACAAACCAAATAAGCACTAAATAAAATGGAACACGAATTTAATGTACACTAAATAAGCCACAAATTCTCCATAATCGTTGAAGTCAATAAAATCGTTTGTATGTCTTTTACAGAATGTCAACTAGAAAATAATAACTCAATAACAGAAATAAAGGACATACGATCAGTACACTGCACTGACCCATTGTCTTTTTCCTACGCTACGCTGCGAATAAAAGCTGACATGTTTTACTGAATTCCGCGAAAAAAGTTGAGCTTATACATTAAAAAATAGTTGCAGAATAAATTTGTTTGAAACAATTGTTTAAATAATACATAATTTTTGTCAATTTACAAAGTATAATAGCAAAGAGTCATCGAAAAGACATACCTAGTTGATTCCGTAAACAAATATTAAGCCTATCAATCAAAAAATCGCCAAACTATAAATTTGTTCATGAAAATTGTCTAAACAAGTACCAAAAAGCATCTATTCTTAATTAATATAAATGGAACATTCATGTCTGTAAAATCGTACAAAATATCTGTTTATTTCAATGAACTAAACATTTCAAATACTAAAAAATGACTTTTCTTTATTAATTTGTTTAAAACACAATAAATTTTTTTTTTTATTATTTTACCAAATCAAAATTTTTTAATATAGTTATCACATTGTTTCAAGATCTTCTATGATCAATATTAATGTCTTAAAAGAAATAGTACCTGGAAAAAGTTTTAAAAAATTTCAACTTTGTTGTAAAATAACCAATTTTTGCAATTAGTTAATTCACGGGGTCTTTCTCTGCCTTATTGTGCGGTGCCCAAATATCGTTTATGGTCTTCATAGTCAGACTTCATCAATTTGCGAAAAAACTGTGCAGCTTAGATACTTGCTATTTTCTAACCTGAAAAGGTCAATTTTCAGTTAAAAATTGAATAGTCCTACTTTAAGTTTGAAAAATTCATTGTCAAAAACAAAAAATTATTTTTGAAGAAAATACGTGAATTCTCTACAAAATGAATACATTTTTAACCGAATAGTTAAATTTCCAACCAAGAAGATAAATTTTTAAAAACAAAAAATGAATATAAAGCCGCATTTTGAACAACAAGTGAATGAATCTTTGAACAAGCAGTTCAACTTACAACTAAGCAGTTCGATTTTTAATAAAATAAATTAATTTTGAAGCGAGAGTTAAATAGTAAAGTTTTTAGTAAAAAAATTAATTTCCAACCTGAAAAAAAGTGTAGTAAATTACTTTAATTTTAACAAAACAGATGAATTTTTAACTAAAATGTAAACCTTGAAAAAATTTTTTTTTACAAATTGGATAAGCTTTAAACCTAGCAGTTGAATTTTGAAAAAAGAAAATCAAAGATAACATCTGTAAAAACAAGAATAAGCTAGATTTTCCTTATTTTTGTCTACTTTATGTTTCTTAATTGCAAACGAGGATAAAAAAATTATTATGGCTTAAAAAGCTGATAGTCATTTGCTCATAAAAGAAGTAGGTGAGAGAAGGACAGAGTTGATTAAAATTAATATTTTTGAAAAGAATCTAAAAAAACTTTACTTGATAGAAGATGATTTTATAAAAATAAAGTATTTTCCAAAGAAAGTTAGGATCAATAAATTTTTTTTTTTTCATTCTGATAGAAAGATATTTATTGTTTTAAAATGCACGATCAAAAATGAAAAAAAGTAGAAAGAAATATTTTTAAATCTCTTTGCATAAAACAATGTATATTCTGTCAGGGCAACATAATAAATATTCATCTCAAAATGTTAAAGAAAAAGAAATTGTGTTAAAAAGAAGTATGTAATCAAATAAGGCGATTGCTTTGAATTTTTTACTTTATTGAAACAACTAGATGACAGATAAGGTAACGTATTTACAAATAATGTTCCCGAAAAATAAGAAAATGGGAATTATTTCAACACAAAAACAATTTCTTCTCGTTTTATGAACCCAGCATGTCTAGGTACGACAAAAATACCTGTTTAATTAAAAATACATTCTAATTAACAGAAGCTCATTATATTTCCAAATTTTTTCCCTATATTTCTTTTTGTTTTGCTTTTCATTCAATTGTATTCTGAAAAGTTAATAATTACATGTCAAGGAATTTAAAAAAAATTAAATAATACATTTTCAATTGAAATTTTATGAAAATTTCTACTTTTGTCTTAGGGGTCGTCTATGAACAACGTTACTAATATTAGGCTTTTTTTGAGCCCTACCTTTGGTTAAAAGAAAAGAAGCCTAGAATTCCTTCAAAAGATACAACAAAGGGTTTTTTTTAAGGAATAATAGTAATAATAAAGGACTAAATTCTTTTGAATAAAATTAATTTGAATACCATATTAAATACAATATAACGGCTGCAAAGTACAAGTCGCCTGAGTATAGGTGGACAGTCGACATATAGTGATGGCCAGTTGATTAGTTGATTAGAAGAGTGAGCGCGGGCCGACTAGTACAGGTGGCAACCACTAAAAAGCGCAAGACGCTTTTCTCGAAAGTAAGTCCAGTAGTCAAAACTTTAAGAACGCGAACAAGCTGTAGATCAGTACTAGCAAGTGAGCGGCTCTTTAATTGCTTGAAGGGTTCCTTGCCAGGCTCGACTTATTTCTCAGATGTAAGTGCTGCCGCAATTATATCTGGGTAGGCCACCTAGGCTCTAAAAATATTTTCATTTTTTTCTCAAGTATGCTATCTCGGCTCTGAAAAATTATATTGATTATGCTTTTTGGGTACGCTACTTTGACTCTAAAAAACCCGATCTAATATTTGTCTGGCACGCTATGTTGGCTCTAGATTTTCAATTGTATTTTTCTGGGTGCGCTATCTCGGTACCAGACCCTGATATTTTAGTCTGTTGATTTGATTTAAATGTGTTTCATCCAGCTGAATTCCTAAAGCCGAATATTGAAAGCCTCGGAGTCAGAATATAAGCATTTATTTCAATTGGAAATAATATTTAGAAGATTTAGGAGGAAAACATAACGCTTAACTATTAAAAATTAGACCTTAAACAAGCGAAGGTTACTTGTATAGGGCACATCATCTCAGCAAATGGCATGAACCGATTCTGGCAAGATGCAAGCAATCAAGGACTCTAATGCACGATGAAATATAAAACAACTTTTAGGATTGTTTGAACCGGTAATCTTTAGTGCTGAATTTATGAAAAAACCGTCTAAAGAACTAAAACCTATGCTAGAACTACTAAAAAAGAGAAACAAATGGCAATGGGGAACAAAAGCATCAAGAACCTTTCTTAGTGCTCTTAGTGCTCTACTACTATTAAACGGAAGCCAGTGATTTGTCTTTTCGAATTATAATTTATCATTTTAACGAGGAACATGACCATAAAGATCGTAGCTAGTGGCAGCAGAACCTTAAAAGGGGCAAAGACAGCTCACGATACGACAGAAAAGAAGCTCCCCTCCTTAGTTTGGTCTTGAAAAAAGATTAAAACTATCCTACTAGGTGATTAGATCATTCATTAAACAGACCACATGGTACTCACGTTTTCCCATACTTGCAAATTGCTAAGCCAAAGACTATCCAGATAGATTTTAGCTATCCAGGATTATCCCAGACAAGTGAAAACCTGCTCTGTAAAGAAAAACGTAAACGCAGATGCTCTGAATGGGGCGAAAACAGAGCACAAATATCAAACCAAAACCAAGGATAAGCAAATAATTATATACCACTTCGGAAAAGAACCATCTAGTCTTCTCAGAAAGGAGTTTATAGCATTGGAGAAAAAGAAAAAAACCTCAGAAAGTGATTAAAAACGTTAAAGGCAGAAAGAAATACCTACACTAAAAGGATTGCTTATATCGAAGCTGTAATGTCTATTGGAAGATCCATCTGTCTACATGAATAATCACGAGATTAATAAACAAAAGATAGCAAAACTGTTAAGTGGATTAAAGCATAAATTTGCTTTTTTGGATTAAACTGTTTTCCTGAGACTTGCTTTTCTTACAATCGCTCCTGAATGCTTGAGTATTTGGCAACTAGCTTTAGAATTTAGCACTTCTTAAAGAATGGCTAGTTCGTAAACGTTACCAGAAGATACTGTAAAAAAAGTAGAAAAGTTTCATAAAGATGGTATTAATAGTTAACTGATGTCTCATAAACATGATGTGACGGGAGTCGCAAATTAAAAGGAGAGGATGGAATTGGATTGTCGAGAACGCGGTGAAATCAATGAGAGGAAGTCGATTTTTAAGATAAAAATAAAAAGGTTTTATTAAACCACTTACAGTTGGCACTTCA